>OX155969.1:19360993-19627920 GCA_944548615.1 Micropterix aruncella | reverse complement strand
TATATATATATATATATATATATATATATATATATATATATATATATATATATATATATATATATATATATATATATATATATATATATATATATATATATATATATATATATATATATATATATATATATATATATATATATATATATATATATATATATATATATATATATATATATATATATATATATATATATATATATATATATATATATATATATATATATATATATATATATATATATATATATATATATATATATATATATATATATATATATATATACATATATATATATATATATATATATATAATTCCTCTCCAGTCATTCAGGTGCCCGCGACGTCGTTCGCCTGTCGCTAGATGGTGACATAACCAAACACGCGAAATTCAAATAGTATCAACCCGCCATTACAATTTAGATAAAAGTATCAAATAATGATATCACCTTATAAACATTATAAAAATAGCAGATAATATCAGATACACGAGCCATGCAGATAAAAATATCACTGGACAAAAATGTTTCGATATCTCGACTACACTAAAATTACGTGTCTTTATTACATTTAGCATTTTAGTACTTTATACATCCTTTGTACACTTTGTTTTAACTCGCCACTAGAGGCACTGCAGCCTAAAAAATCATATACCGTTCAACCGATAGCCATGAAAATTGGTTAATGTAGTTATTTGATCCGGGAAAATATTTTCGCGCTATTCACTTTGTTGTAGCTCGCCCCTATGCAGCACATCAATTTCTACAGGATGAGTTTCAATTAACCGGCATCCTTAAAGGAGGTGAATTAATACAAACAAGTAAGGAAAAGTTTTATAAAAATAAATTGGTAAATAAAATTTAAAAAATGCTTTTTTTAATTAGTTTTTTTTAAATATTCTTTTAATATAGTATAAAAAGCGCTGAGCACGTAGCGCTATCTAGCGGTACGTGAAATATCGCTAATATTGGGCCTGATTGCATTTCTTTGTTAAGTAAAACTGAAATTAGTTCAAACGAACGAGATAGAGCAATATGTTAGAGCGGAATATAAAACGAACGATCGTCGATAAAAACTACCTGTCGAACTTATACTACTCCGAATAAATTTGAACACATTTCGTGCGGTGTTAGATTCAAATGTTTTATCTTTGGTGGGCAGTTTTAATGCGAAAAAGCGACAACCGTCCATTTCACATTCCGCTCTAGCGTATTGCACTGTCTCGTTCACACGAACTAATTTCCGATTTTAGTTCACGAAGAAACGCAATCGAGGCCAATGATCATACTGATCGACGGAAAAAAACTAACACTTTTACAAGGGTGGACATAGTAGCAGCTATAACCTATTCTTTAGGAAATATTATTTGATTACGAGTTATTACTCACGGGATCGTGTAGGAAGCTCGCGAAGGAAAACGATTTGGCAGACAGCTGACACTTTTCAATTTTGCTATTTAATCAAATAAACTTTAATTAAATTTTGACATTACCGTGAATAACAGGCGCTGAGATACCGTATTACTTGCTAATTTATTACAGCAAATTATAAGATTGACAGCGTGAGTTGTTTCAGGAAAACTCTAGTTTTGTAAAGAAATATCTATCTATTTTTATGTAACGCTATTATATGTAAAGCGTTCATGTTTTGTCTCATAGCCTTTTTTTAGAGCATGGGATCTGGTTTGGTCTTGGCACAGGCTTCAGGCGATCTCCACCACCTCTTCAGTTTTTTTTTTATATTTATTTAGTTCCTCAATATAATTGATTTTCTAAGACTAGATCATATTTTGAGTCTATAATGTGAACTAAAATTGAAATTAGTTCAAGCGAACGAGATAGAGCAATACGTTAGAGCGGAATATGAAACGAACGATCGTCGATAAAAACTACTTGTCGAACTTATACTCGTCCGAATAAATTTGAACGCATTTCGTGCGGTGTTAGATTGAGATGATTTATCTTTAGTGGGTAGTTTTAATGCGAACAAGTGACAACCGTTCATTTCACATTCCGCTCTAGCGTATTGCCCTGTCTCGTTCACAAGAACTTATTTCCGATTTTAGTTCACGAAGCAACGCAATCGAGCCCATTGTTATCAATCCTAACCTGAATTTGGAAATATTTTTTCTCTATATATTTCTCTTCATATTTTATCTATTCGTTGAAAATACAACTATAGCGCGATTATTTTAGCGTTGTACAGCTGCGTCAAATTTTACGCATCAACATATTCCTGCATGCACCAACAGATGGCATTGTGTGTAAATTTTAATTGTTTATTACATGCTATCAACGTAACTTTATTTTTGACTATTTTCAAGACGTTAATACAGTAATTTAGCACAATATTTCACTCCGTCTATACTCGTATATAGGTCGTTTGTCCGAGTAATGTAGGACCGTTTATTCTGTCTGTAGACCCGGTTTTTTTTGTACTCGGCATATTAATCAATTAAGTTATTTATAGTCCCGTTTTGTCAGTCGCGGCGGGTTAGTCTCAAGTCGCCTTCACACAACATCATTTCGACGAACGGAAGCAGTACGAATCTTTGTAGAGCGTCCGGATGTAGTCAGTGATCTATGGAGCAGAACGGAAGCTCATACTCAGTACGATCGCCGATCACTAGGATATCCGGCCACGTTCGAATCAAACAAGACGGCCGGATTATCATGGTTTCAATGCACTTTCCCTCGATATCCTGTCTTTCCAATCCCTCGATAAGGAACCAATTTACAATTTGGACTCAAAAAAGTTGCTCATTGCCCTGAACATTATGGCTTTAAAATGATTTCGAAAACTTTCAGGCGCGACTAGTTTTATTTTATTATTTTGACTGATTAATTCTTCAGCATTGCGCTTAGCAACATTTTTTATTTAGGCCCTAAATAAATTACAAATAATTAAAACGTGAGTTGCTACGCTAAGTAAGCTTGGCCATTAACACCCTTATACCACCACTTCCCAAAGATAGTAATTCTGTGCTAGCGCTGCGATAGAAAGTTTATTATGCGCCCGGCCGCCGGCGCTGGGGTCAACGCTGGATTTTTATTGGTCAAACCCTACAAAATTAACCCCGCCTATTTCTTGGCGTGTACGCCCATTTCGAATATTTTTCTAAGGTCTCATGTCGCCTTAACCCACGTAAAGACTTTAGGCCATGGTAATCTCGGGGCCCCTTTGGGCTGTCAAACATTCTGACGACGATATAGCGTAAAATAGACGTGTATGTAAACAAAACACAATCGCACCGGCAAAGTGGGCCGTTAAACATTTTTGACAATGTTTATGTCGAGTAGCATAGACGCGCATATAAACAATATACGATCGCTGAGGCTGGCAGCGACCAACTGTCGATAATTTATAACAATTTTATTATTAGTAGTATCAAAAGTTTTTTAATCATTTTCTTTTTAGAATTTCAAATCAATATTTTTTTTTATATCTTGAGGAACAAAAAAAAATATAATTGTAATTACTCCTTGTCGCGAGGCCCCTTAAATTAGCGGGAGGCCGGTGCCTACTTGGTATATTTGGTAATCCGGCAACTGTAGACAGTACACGCGCCTTGTCATGAGCTTTCCGGAAACAAGGATTGCGAAAAAGTAGACCACTTAATTTCTAAAGCAGCCTTGAGCATTTATTTTATTTGTATGGTGAAGCAGTCATTTTATCGCTTTTCGGTGAAAAGTCTCTCGTTGACAATGGCTAAACAAAAACAAAAATCGAAAATAACTTTGTGAAGGAAAGTTTTTTGAACTTCGTGAAAGGATATGTTCTATCGAAGGAAGAAATGCGCAACACATTGATGATTTAAATTCTAGCAACTTTTTTTATAGTTTTAAAACTATTCTATTTTCCATGTTTTTTGTATTATGAATTTGTATCTACCAAGAGTAAACCAAGCTCTCTTGCTTAGAAATCAGAGACACTTTTCTTCAAGATTCTCCTTTTTCGTGCGAGAGCAATGCTTCGTTTTCAGAGGCCAAAAGAGCAGTTCTTGCATAAAATACTAAATGATACAACTGATATGATTGACAAGCTAATGCAATACATTCATGAGCTAATAATCACCGAACAAAAGCTACTTCCTCTACAGAGTGTTGAGGAACATAGAAAACTGTATCTTGACTGTAATAAAAGCTATGGATAGGAAATATCGTCAACAAATATTACTGTTTTGTAATTTTACATGAATATTCGTAAATGAATATTGTTTTCTTATTTCAAAATTAAATTATTCTATGAAAATGAAGTATTTCTATTTTGACAGGATGAAAAAGCGCTTCATACATATTTTTAATTTTGGCTTGAGGTCTAGTCGGCACTGGTTTTAGAGCAATAAGTGAGTAAGTTTTATGTATAAAGAAATAAAATAGGTATGCCCAGCCATTTTCGTTAAAATAATAATACGTAAGAGCCATTGCTATCTACACTCGAAACTGATACGGTCATGAAACACCTACTCCTATGGTACGTAGGCCTGTGGTCATGTAGGGGTTATTCCTCGTCACAATAATAGAGCCCTAAAGGAAGCTTCATTTGTAATTCTAGTGACGCGTAAAAAACTCGATGACATAACGAGGACTGGCTCAGTTGCTATAATTAAAAACGCGCACAAATCTCCGCATCCTAACAACAATAACCTCACAGTTACCAGTAGTAACAGCAATGTCATTTTAATAAACATGAAGCAGACTTCATTGGCTTCGAACACGTGAAAGTAGAAACATGCATATTCTTTTCCTTCTTAATAACATCTTCAACAAAGCTACCGCTCCCTCCTACCTAACCGAAAAATTCAATCACTTAGGAAGTCATGGTCTTCCACTCCGTTCCAGTCAGGATAGTAAAATTGCGATTCCCACTCATAATTTTCTTGTTTTACGTATTTCTTCACCGTTCATGCAGCTAGACTATGGAACCAGCTCCCGTCAAATATAAAAGACGCACCAACGGTTTCTACCTTTCAAGTGTCTCTGAAAAAGCATTTCATATCTCTAAATTCCAAATAAAATAAAATCATCCCATCCTCTTCTATCCTTCGCTCCTTGCAAATTATTCCAAATCCTAATTTTATTTTTAAAAATAGCATTTTTGTTACTTGATTAATTTTTGTTATGTAATAAGTTTTTCTTCTTTTTTTGTTAATTTTTATCTCTTGGCACCTAAATTTTTACACTTCCACGAAGGTTGGCTGCAAGAGATTGTTTTTAATGCTCAAAATGTGCAATAAAGAATCTTCATCTATCTATCTATCTATCTACATCCTGAAATTGAGGAATAATATCTGATATTGTGCCTTTTTTTTTTTTTTTTGTACTTTATTCATATTTTTTATACATATAGCCACATTATTACCAATGTTATAAAGTCATTCGGAAAAAAAATAACACGCAAATGTAGCAAATGGTCAGTGCCTACCTAACTAGGACTGAAATGTCCTGTATCTAGGCGGGTCAGAGTAAACAATTAAAATTAGCTATTTAATTTATAAAGAACTAAATTGACTAACGTTTTATTTTTAGAAATAGTAAATGTACCTAATTAAAATTAAATATATAATATAATATAATAATCTGTATAAATATTACAATGTATATACTTAATCCTATTTATGTAATAAATAGATACTTAGACTATAGATAGATTATTTGGGTTTTCATATTCATGATATATTTTATATACTGAAGTAGTTGATTAAAATGTTTTTATTTTTATTAATTTTACTTTCCTGGGCCACCGACCATCTAGGATGGAAAGTAATGTGAACCCGCCAACATTTTTTTTGGAAATGTAATGAAATGAAATGAAAAATCTCTTTATTGTACAATTAAATCAAGGTACAATGGCGGACTTATTGCTACAGAGCAATATCTTCCAGTCAACCAACATGCTGATGTGAAAAGAAAAGTAATGGAAAATTAAAGCACAATAAAAAAAGATAAAATATAAAATGAAATTGAAATTTTTTACAAATATACATTTTATACGTTTCTAAAGCCAAAAGTATATAAATCAATTAATTTTCATTTATACATACATATATTAAACTGTAAATTAAACTGCCAAAACAAGGTAAGGAAAGGGAAGGCATAACGGAAGGTATGTATGGTTCATATTTATTGTAAAAGGAAGTGCTTTTTTAATGATTGCAGGTGGACAGCGAGCTAGCGCCTCTAATAGTTGGAGGAAGCTGATTCCACAGTCGAGTTGTTCTGTGTTTTTGGGATACGTAGAGTATTATTCTGACTTTTCGTTTTTAGACAGAAATATCCATTTCGAATACACCCGAGACGATCAAGGCCATTTCTAAATTGAAGACTCCCTGTGTGTCTGTGTGATTGTAGTTCTGTATTTTGTCCAAATAGCGCCCAAACGTTTCATCTGGTTGAGCTGAAATTTGTCTTGCAGGCATCATTTGGTCATGGCAAGAGTTGAAAAGTTGTGGTAGACATCGGTCCACCAGGGGGCGACTTACACGGACTTGTTGTTGGGCCAACATACAATAATACATTGAGAAATATTGGTTTGAATATCTTCTATACAAGCGAAAGAAATAGAATAACTTTTAAACTCCGCCAATACTGCATTATACCATACACTTCGCCATATTTAAGAAAATACTTCATCCTTTTTTTAAATACTAAAAAATAGTTCGAAAATACTACAAGGAGGTGGTTGACGCGCTGAGGATGGGGTTGGGGGTTGGCACGCGGGGGGGTGGGTGGTTTGCAAGGGTAGGGATTGATAGGGAACGGGGTTGGCGGTTGGCGAGTGACCTGCCTATTTGCCGGGAAAGTCTTGGGGTGAGCAAACCGATTTCTTTATAAAGTGGTTGACTAAAATGTTTTTATTTTTTCCTAATATTTTTCCATATTTTATGAAAAATTCTATCAATCAATATTATTATTATTAATA
Source organism: Micropterix aruncella (assembly GCA_944548615.1). NCBI lineage: Eukaryota > Metazoa > Arthropoda > Insecta > Lepidoptera > Micropterigidae > Micropterix > Micropterix aruncella. The sequence goes on along the minus strand of OX155969.1, from coordinate 19,620,999 downwards.
ATTATTATAATAAAATCATTCATGTGTCACGTTCACCCTCCATTGTGTTTTCTTTCATTCGCTCGTATTCGAGAGCGTCGAATTGATGCCGGAGTCCCTCACAGACGCTGTGCGCAAAAACGCACAGCGTTTGTAAAGTACAATAAAATATTGTCGTGTAAAGGCGCCCTAAGTGGTTCGTGTCGCCGGCCGGCATATTATACCGGTTAATATACCTACACAGAGCTACTTCCATATAACTGCTTGTTGGTGATTACCATTTAGTTGGTTGTTTTGCTGCTTACATCGGTTGTTGTGCTTCTTGCAGTTAACATGGAGGACTGTGACGGATATCATATTGGTAAAATACTGATAAAGACTTTACAAAAGTTCTCGGATAATGTTAACCAGGTACGTAGGTACTTCTCTAAGAAATAATTTAGTTTTATTTTAATTTTTAAGTTTTTAATTATAATGCATTTCTAAAGCCGTTACAATATTCATCCACGCAACTCACGAGGGATCTGTTGTGGACCTGTTCTTATAACATACATTTTAATATTACTGACAATCAGTCAAAATAATAACATAATATTTACATTTCATATTTATTATGATTCAATGAAAGAATTATCTGATACGGGGACTCACCATCTAGGATAGTGGTTCTCATGTTTTAAAATCCAACGGTCACTAATCAAAATGTGACTTTGCAAACCCCTTCGAAAGTTTGCAGCTAGATGTACTTAGTATACTTAAGTACCACAAATACCTAAGTATTATTGCAGTATACCTGTTCTAGATCGTTGATTTTTTAACGTTTGCTGACTATATTCACGCTGATTCCGAATCTTCAATAATATTCATAGGGTCTCAATAAATAAGCAATATATAGGCTTATTCGCTTATATAGGCATTCAAGGAAGCGTCAAACCCATATATTTCGGTAGGTTAAGTAATTTTTTTTTATAATACATTTTTTTTATAAACACCTATTTGGCGGTAGCTTAGATTTGTTTTTTTTTAACAATCCTGAAAACCGTTTTATTTTATTTTTTTTTGTATATAAATTAGTTTTTTTTGTTTCGAGATTTTACGCGACCGAAGCTTTTCTCTTTCACATTTAGCAAGACAGTGATCGAATCTAGAAGTATTTCTTTATTTTTTCGATTTTTGAGAAAGGTTCCTATACTGAAATAATTTCAATACCTATTTTAAAAAGTTTCCGTCCAGCCTACTTTAGCCTAATATCTACTTCACCTCTTTCAGATGTATAGGGATGGTTTGGTGGAGTACTGATTGGCTATAAGCACTTTTTTATTTTTGGTTTCGTTGGAATTGTCATTGAAAAACATTATTTATGCGAATTGTTAGAAGCAGACTGCTTGATATTCTTAGTTCTGCATATTTCTGCCTTAACCTTTGGCCATTGACGTGGTTTGTGTGGAATATAACTGTTGTATTTCCTTCGAAAAACGTAAATAAATTTTTGGCTATCTTATAAATATATATATATCTTATAATAAATCTTTGTCTTGTGAGTTTTTTTCATTCCATTATTCAGTCATTTTACAATTAAATTATCTACTTGGTATTGCCACTTTTTGTCAAAATAAAAATAATTCAGTATGACAACTGAAGAAATATCGGAACGCTGTACTTATAATCAAAAACTGATTTTCGTTCGTTTATTTTTTAAAATAATAGTAATGTGTGTGCATTATGCCGAGATGAGTATACGAAAATTAAAAAAAAACAAATTTCACGCTCTTGGAGGTAATTTAAAACCTCTGCTTGAATATTTTAAGTGATGGCCGGAGAAGGACATGTAGCAAGTAGAAGCAAAAAGAACTTGATAGAGAAGTAATGAGATATTTATCTTCCTACGGTTCCGAGAATAGTAAACCACTTTAACTTCAATCTAAAGATAGATATATAGTCATATTTTTGGACGTCAAATGTACCATCGAGCTATATGTGAGGCCGTGGTACAATCGCGCCCAGGATCGTTCTGTCTATGTCCCGACTACCGAGGGTTAAAATTGCTTAGTTTTCTTATAATTGTAATCTCGTTAATGATTTTATACAATGATATTTCTCTTATCATATTTTATGATACATATATCATATGATATGATACGATACATATATATGTCCTTAGTAGTAATTAAGTTTTAAGTTTAGTAATTAAGTTTTAATTGCAGTAACCTAATATTTTTTTTAAAACTTTGTTCCATTTACGTAACTACAAAAACATCTCGCGAAAGAAGTTATTTAGTTTTTCCCATGCCTTGAAAAGTTGCTTGTTCGCGTGTACGAGGTCTCACATATAGAGCGACTATATACTTTAAGCAGACATTTTGAAAGCGGTCGAGTTTATACAAAATACCCTCGTTTGCATATAGACAGCAAACATCAGCGTAGTCCAATATTGGTCGTAAGTGAGTCTGAAGTCAGTTAGTCCAAACTCAAATAATTTGGCTCTGGCATCACCGTGACCTTCGACTGTGTTTAATAAAGTATCTTACTTGAAATTCATTAATTTTGGCGGGCGATTATCCGTGGCAGCAGTGGGCGCGTTGCGCAATCATCCTGCCTTCACCGTCAATCATCTTCAATTGTTATGACCCTCACCGTTACCGTCACTGTTCAACGGTGTGGATTTATATTTGTTCTTTTGGGCGAATCTAGCTTCCTTTACACCTCCATTGCAGGAGCTCCATTGCTCGTAAACGCTAAACAGGGGTATGTTTAGCGTTTGAATTTGTAGGGGTATGTTTAGAATTTATTCTTCTCTTCAGCACTTATTTCTCAATGTGTATCTATATATGTTTAACTAGCTGTTAGTTTTCCCGAGAAATGAAAATAAAATAAATGTTTAGAAGCTATCCTCATGAAAAAAGAGAAAAAGATTCAAGTGGATCACAAATATTTTAAACCATACTGATGGCCTACCCCTCCTCCACAAAAGCCCAGCTAAACCTCCTCCATAAAAGCCCATTCACCCTGACCCATGCAAAAAAAATCGGTAGAGAAGACCTATAAAATCCTAATACCCACCAGGGAAGACTGGAAGAATTCGCATTGGCTCCAAAAGCCACAACGCGGACGCATGGTTCATCGACGGATTAGGAGCAAATGGATGTTTCGGGGCAGGCGTGTACGAACCCAAAACCAACCACAGAATCTATTCTGGCAATTTTTTTGGCAAATGTCGTCTATACGCAATATAGAAGCTCCCCTAGGAATGTTAGTCACAAGTTATGTTAAACCTTATGTACATACATATATTACTACGAGTATATGCATTCTTGCTGAAGGAGTCTGAAGACTATGGAAATATACCGTCTCCTAAGTTCCTTTTGGGGAGCTAAGGGGCCCTTGTTGAGTTGGATATTATTAGTATTATTAAATAATCATAAATACTTAAATGTCACATTAAAAAATAATTTAATAGTAATTTATTTTAATTATAATATATCCTTCTTATTAAGTAATATTGTTATTATTATATTGCAGATAGATGAAGCTACGGGAGAATCAGAAACAAACGCTTCTGTACTCAAAAGGTCTATCCAGTTGGCAATTTGGTTTCGAAAGAATGGCGTCCAAAAGGGCGATGTGCTTTTTGTCACGGCAGCGAATCATTTGGACATTTGCATACCTCTTATAGCGGCAATGTACATCGGAGCAGCGGTTTTACCGGTGGACAAAAATTTAAACCATCGTCAGTATGATCCGTCATAAGAGAAGGCCTTAGGGGGACGGTTTCTGAGGCCCAATTTGATTTCTGTGATTTTAAAAAAACTTTGTTTATGCCATTAATACTCGTTTCAATATTTTATAAAAGAGAATGATACTGATAAGTAGAGGCTTCATGATTAGTAATATTCGCTATGTCGAAAAAGCTTATATTTTCGCAGTAAAATTAAGTGAAAGCGAAATTGAACATTTCTTTAAATTACCTATAGCAGTTTTTGCAAAAATATTTTATTCATATTTTAATAATGTGTGTCTAACATCTTGAAATAATCTACTAGTAATATTGCTAATTGTTCTTTGTCAATTCAGGATTAAAGCTCATCTATGACTGACGCTAATACAGTATTCGTACCGTGTACTTGTCTAAACCCCGATTGATGTGTTGGCATAAGATCGTGCCCGTTTAGCAATGCAACTAGCTGTTTGTGGACAATATTTTAAATAATTTGAATAATGCCAATAAACTGATTGTTCGCGAGTCGGCTAAGGACTCGATCTAAACAGTTTTTCGAATTGGCTCTAATTTTGCTGTTTTTCTCTGCTTCGAGGAGTTACCACTTAATAGCGAAATATTAATAAAATCAATTATCGTATTCATACAGTCTACGACTATTTTGTCCAGCACGTTTCTAGATAGACTATTATTTTCCACAGCATCAACTCAGGTCAAAAATGTGCTTTCTTGAGAGATGAATTCGATTATTTTATTTCCAATAATTGTTAGATCCTCTTGAACTATTGCGTACAAAATGTTTTAAGGTTAATAATCCTTTATGTTACTTATAGAAAGAAAAAAAGAATCAAACATTAGTATACAGCCATTAAGAATATCATATTCTTGAAAGTCAATGAATTATTTTTGCAAAATTTTATATTTTGGCGTAATTTTGATTAAAGTATCATTTTTACAGCGAAATAGAACTATTTTTGACCAATCGAATATCATTTATTAGGAAGACATCGATGATTTCATATTCTTGAACTATAACAACTGTATTTTGCTAAACCATTTATACCATAACCAATTTGCTTTTATTGTTTTTATCTTGTATACTAGTACATACTTTCGGTAACGTCCCACCTAAATATCTACAGTTATGTTAAAGACGCCGGCTTTTTATAAAGTCACGTGGCAGTATACAGGCGGTCGGTCACCCATCCAAGTACTGACCACGCCCGAAGCTGCTTAAATTTGGTGATCTTATGAAAACCAGTGTTAGCGTTTGCAGCAATGCGTTTATTGCCCTTTTACTCCATTAATTTAAGAATTTTATATTTTTTTACAACGAATATATTAACTTTATCCACTTAACGACTAAATTTATCATGAAGTCACTCTTAATCGCATGTCATTTTTTTCCAAATTTTAGAAAGCGCATTTTCTGTTTAAACGAAATTTTCCATAAAAATGGCAGAAATCCCAGAATCAGGCCACGAAAATCATCCCCTTAGGAAAAATGAAATAAAATATCAAATAAATGTTTACAGTTGATATGAAGCATGCTCTCGGTCTGGGAACTCCAAGACTCATATTCTGCGATCCAGACAAATCACTCAAAATCATAGCAGAAATTTTGCGCGAAACCAAGTTAACAACGGAGGTCATCGTATTCGGCGCCAACGATGGCAATTACAAAGAATTTCGAAAACTGTTAGATGCCTCTGAAGAGGAAATTCGAAATTTCAAGTAAGTTGTGTATTATTATTAAAACAAAAAAGATATTATATTAATAACACTTGATTAAACAAAGTATTTGTACACGGCGTGCTTATGACACTATAGCCATATCTTACAGCCAACCATCGTGTTGATTGCATAGTGCCAAGAAGTTTAGCCAAATTGAAATTCTTTGCTATAGTAGCTAGAGTAGCTTAACTATAGGTAGTAAATATAAATGTTATCAGCTGAATTGCAGTAATTAAGTATACTTCAATATTCAGCTCATTTTCCTCCGGCTTCTCATACGCGAACTGCAACGATATGCTTTAGAGACCTTGGAGGATCGGCGAGTAGCATCAGATATGTCGCTTTTATATACAGTACTTCATTCTGGGTTGGACAGTCCATAACTCTTGAGTAACCCTACTCGTATGCTCAACCGAGCATACGAGCGCCTTCCGGGCTCACGCGCGAACCTTTTACTTTTCACGTCTCTAAGTGTAATACAAATTATGGTGCCAATTTGTTATAACCCTTTATTACACCTTTTTATTCGTTATTACACCTTTAAGCAATCATTGAAAAAGCACTACCTTTCACAATAAATATGAACCATAAATTCTAACCTTTCAGTTATCCTCTCGCTTTCCTTACCTTATTTTGGCAGTTTATTTATTTACTTATTTATTTATTTATGTATTTGTTAATATATTAAAATATGTATGTATATAATATTTAATTTGCCCAACTCAAAAGTTTATTTATTTATTCACTTTTTACTTTATATAAACACACACAATGTATATTATATGTTATAATTTAAAATTTCATTTTAGGCTATATTTTTTTGCCTACTCTTCTTTTCACACCGGCATGTTGGTTAACTGGAAGATATTGTAATATAGCAATAAGTCCGCCATTGTACCTTATTTTACAATTCATTTTACAATTCGGCAGAATTCGTTATTAGAGCAGTTAAATTAAATTACGTTAAATATTCATATCCTACAGACCAACAGAACTGGACCCTGCCGACGTTCCAGCATTGATAATATGTACCAGTGGAAGTACTGGAAAACCTAAGGGTGTTATGTTACCTCATAAAGGTGTGATTGGACGGATAGAAGCAGTATGGTAAGTAATTTTAACATAATTTCACAGAATTTTTGAAAATAAATTTGTGTTCTGTTGTCAGGGCTCCTTCTGTCGTTAATCTTCCTTAGAGATTAAAGACTTCATATAATTTCTCTTTTATTGCAAAAGAGTACATTTTTAATTTCACCTATATCGTTTCAAACGTCTTTTATTTTAAAATTATAGAAATACAACTGGTTGACAATAACGCTAGTTACAAAGAACTCACCCTATGTATTCCCTATACTGGTATGTCTCTTCGTTTCCCATGAAAATCAGTTAAAAGCTCCTACTGTAGTGTATATTTTGCCCATCTTCATTGATATACCTCGAACTGAAGGTCAATCCCAACGTTTGCAACTTTAAAATTAACAAAAAATATATTTTACATGTGGTTACAACCACATATATTTCAGTCTTTCGAGTCGTATTTACTTCACAGTTGCCCTTATATTTTAGAGTATTTACGGTCATTACTTGATTTATTCATTATTATGGTATTCATTCAAAATGTATATAAATTTATATTTACATTTACATTTACATTTACATAGAGCGGGGTTTACTATAGAGCTATAGCATTACTATAGAGCGGATTACTATAAAGCGGCGCATATTTACATTTATATTTACATTTATATAAATTTATATACATTTTGTATACATTTTGCCAAGGCATCCCTTAAGGGACGCCTCACATTTGAGGGGTCACTTTCCCTACATATTGAATTACTATAATAGAGCTTGTCTGACAATATTGTCTAAATATCTGAAGGAAAAAAGCAAAGAAATGTATTTATTTGGCATACTGGTTTACAAGACTATTGTACTTATAATTAACTAGCTTCTACCCGCAGCTTAGTCTGCGTTAAAGAGAATTTTGGCCAGCTGTTCAATATTTTCGATCGGAACCCTAAAAGATATAGTTTATATGGCTGCGTTGCCAGATCGCCAACGATTTCAGATATTGAGATTTTTGCACTGTTTCAACTTACATATCTTTCAAACCTTCTAGGTATCCCATAGTACTATAATCTCAGTAATCTAACCTAATTTTACAGGTTACATGACGGAGGACCTGTAGAAAATGAAGTAATCTTGGCTCTATCTTCTTTGCATTGGTATACCGCATCCTATGTAATATTTGTTTGTTGCGTTTATGGAGTGCCACGAGTTCAGTCTTCAAATCCGTTCGGTCCTGATGCTTTCTTTAGGATGATAAATAAATATAGGGTATATTATTATTATTATTATTTCTTTGTATTTTCATTTACGGCTCAAAATGTTCTGACATAACGTATTTTAAATAAAACGATTCATTATATATGTATCTCGGTCACAACAAAATATCAACTAGTCTAAATTTACAAATTAAAATTATTTGTAGCCGACCAGGACAATATTGAGCCCAGCAGCAGTGATGGGTCTGATGGCCCATCCTAATTCTTCAATAGAAGTATGGTCATCGATGAGGTACCTTCTTATGACTGGAAGCGTTCTAGGTCAGGAGGCGATTGCGTCTATACAGGTAGGATTGTAATTGTAATTTTTAAAATTGGCTTAGAAGTTATCCAACTTAGAGATCCACTTGAAAAAGAAAGAGTAACAGATTGTCACCGTGTTTTTATTGATATGCCATTTTTATTTTTAACCGACGTCAAAAAAACTTAATGTTTGTTACCTCAGAACTCTGCTATTTATGAACCGATTTAGAAAATTCTTTTTTTATTTGAAAGGATATGATGTTCGGATCCATTGAGGGAACTCCTCAAGTATTATCATATGAAGTTGAAAATTTACATGTTGGTTGAATTCCGATGACAATGCATTTTTTTATGGTAAGCATGACCTGATTCTACACCCTGGGTTGGCTCCTAACGAGGGGACTCTTCAATGGTCAACAGCACAGACACGAAATTCAGACACAACATTCAGTTATGATAGCCCGTTCTAAGTTTCTTTTTTTTTTTTTAATTTAATAACCATTTTTTAAAATACAGCTTTGTGTAAAATCCAGCCAAGCCTAAGGCTTACCTGCTGGAGATTATGATAGGGTGACTTTCAGTGCAACTTTAGTGGCCATTTTGACCATTTAATAATATATCTGCTGATTATCTGCTATATTGATAAGGATTAGTCGGCACAGAAAACCACCCCCTTGATAATATTTAGATAAAAAAATAACGTACTTAATGCTAATAAAATAAAAACATGAATATTATTCGTATCATTCACACTTGTGTTTCACTTTCACTTATTTTAAAGCTAACTATTTTTAATTCTTTCTTTGTTTTTTTGTACATTTTTAATTTTTTTTTAAATTCAAAGGAATTTTGTTGAATAAATGAGGGATTAGCCAATTCAATCTTCTTTTGCCATAAAGGTTACGAAAAGGAGGGACGAGTAGCCGTTCATTTTGTATCTGTCTAGTGCTGTGTTTATGTTGGACATAATTTCGGAACTCGTCTCGAAATATTGAACTGTCAGTCTATAAATAAATAATGCATTAGCTGGTAATATGTCACAATACTTGAAAAGTCCTATCTGGTCGTTTCTAAATTTGTTTCGAATCTTGTTTGGAACTATTATTTTTAAAATACGATGTTGTAGAGATGTGATGCGGGATATATAAGTTTTAAATGTGTTGCCGTAGGTTGTGATTCCATAAGCAATAATAGATTCGACCAGGGCAAAATACAGACTCCTCAGCTGATTGTATCTGAGAATGTATTTTAAGTGGTAAATTTTTATAATTATCATCATCATCATGACATGGCTGCTGCATCCAGGGTTGGCTCCCTATGAGGGGACTCCTTAACTTTGTATATACATATGAAGACACGAAATTTTGTATATGCATTCAATTACGACAGCCCGTTCTAAGTTTCACCAAGATCGGACTGCGGCACCCAGGGTTGGCTTCCAACGTGGGAACTCCTCAACGGTCAACACCACAGCGCATTCAACTATGATAGACCGTTTTAGGTATCACCATGACATGGCTGCTACACTTTTCGAGTCGTTTTTTTTATATAAAATTGTGTACAGTAAACGACAAAGTCCTTAATGATTCACTAACTGACTGACTAACTCATCTTTTAAGTTCTACGTAGGTTATTAATGGTTCCATGCACTTCCTAATGTTTGGTTGGCCATTCTCTATGTCATCTGCCCTGCCCAACTCACAACTTGCGGTGTCAACTACAACGGGCGAGCCCGTCACCACAGGACGTTTTAACGATTTTCTCGTTCTGTCGCCCTGCAGTGAGCGTAGAAGACTTTGGACAGAACAAATCCAACGTCCAGCTACGTCACAACCCGCAAGAAGCCAACGTCTTACCGCGAGATAGCCAGTAATGTTACCTGGCGGGCCGACCCTCGCGCCCTTGCTTCCAATTGTGACCAGATTTCTCCGGTCTCTCGATTGGTTCCGAGTTCGAGGTCGCTTGCGCGGTCCTCTCCCTTACGAAGCGGTGAAACGGTGTGCACCGAATCTATCGCGGACCAAGGCGTCCTTTGCCCGACTCTGAACCGGGATCGGATGGCCAATGGTCATTTCAAGAGCAGTCGCCGTAAGGTAGACAACCACCCCCGCTCTATAGGAAACAATACAGTTCCCAGACTCCCCCGACTGTTAGTCGGAGAGCACAGTCGATTGGCTTGCGCCGCTCGGTGCGCAGACCGTCCAGGAGCGCCAGAGGTTTGATTCCCAGGGGAGACTGGTTGACCCAGTGTCCTACCCAGGTTCGCACCCCATGCTCCGAGTTCACAACTCCCAGCTCACAGCTGGGAGTTGCTCACAACTCACAGTTCATCTTTCATCTGGTAGCATCCTCGTAGAGGGGCTTACCCTGTCAGGGCCACTGTGATCTTGTGCAACGGCAGTAAGCTGCGCGGCGCACTTGCGGCCTGGCCGCGGCAGCCAGGCTGCGGCGGCCAACGAGATACTACAAAATGTATGAAACCGGTGTCGGGCGCGCGCAATTAGGCTGCACGGCCAAGTGCGCGCGGTCGACGGCGATTCCATACATTTCCTAGTATCTAGTTAGCCGCCGCGGCCTGGCCGCCGCAGCCAGGCCATAAGTGCGCGCCGGGGCTAAACCTGCAGTCGAAAGCGGTTGGAATCATAAGTGCGGATTCGAGGGAATACCTCGGTCGGAACTAGGCGATTGGTGCATTACTCGGTATGCTAGGTATCAAATGCCCAGCCGGAAAATAAGCAGGAGGTCTGGATATGTTTGTTTCCTATGGTATTGAAAGACAGTTGTTGACATTAAATCTTCAACCCTTGAATAGATTCGTTTGCCACCCGATACCGATTGACCATGGCGGGTAAAGGACGCATCGGTCCGCAAAATATTCAAATTGAATAATCGCTTAAGCCAGGTAGAGGCCGCGCAAGCGACCTCGAACCCTTGACCAGACTTGGGAATGGACAATTTTTATTTTTTTCACTTTCATACTCCAACGAGGTGGATGGAGACAGAAGCCAATCCATCCACCACCCGAGCAGTTATAACGACTATAGTCGTCTTTTCTGCCCGAGCTTAATTTTATATCCAATGATCAGAGGCTTCTATCCCCATCCATGTGCAATCCCCCAAGGAGTCATTTATTAATTCATTTCATAAATACATTTTTCTTCTCTTTTTTACATTTTACATTTACATACACATACATGTATTTACATTACATTTCATTACATAGTTACAAAAAAAAAAAAAACAAAAAAAAAATCCAAAAAAAAAAAAAACATGTAGGTATATATAATAATAAAAGAGAAGAAAAAAAATACATTCATATTTTGGCAGGTGGTAGTGCATAAGTTATGAATTAAGCAGCATTCGCAAACAGCAGCAAGAAGAGAGTGGGGACAGAACGAGCATGGTACGGTGGCACGGGCACACTCGTTAGGGAGAAATCCGGCCCAATCCGGTAGTAAAAGCGTGAGGACGGTTTACTTCTCACTGCCTCGCGTTAAGGCGTTACATTCTTACGGGCGCGTCGGCGGAGGTAGACCGTGGATTTTGATAGTACCTAATTTTCTGTGTAACCACCTCGTGGCAGTAAGATCCATCTATATAGTTATGGTATGTTGAGTTCACCCGTTGCAGATGACAGCTCGAAAGTGACTAACTGATCAACTCGTATGAAGCCACAACCAAAACCGCTGAACGTAGAGCCTTAAAAATTTTGTACATACCTTACTCTCTAATATCGGAAGTGAGCACTAAGATGGTGTCTATCGAAATTATAACCATAAAGGGTGAAAAATGGGGTTTCAATTTTAATCCGTCGAACACTTACCTCGGAAACGGTTTAACAAGTAAATTTGCAATTTGAAAGAATGACACGCCTAACGAAATAAAGAAATAGGTATTCAAGACATTTGTAAATTTCAATACTTGGGTGTGTGCAATAGGAGTTGTTTTTTATACGTCAGTAGAAAGTGAACATTCTGATAAAATGCTTTATTAAGGGAATTAAAATTTAAGTGTTCGAGTGTTTAGTTAAATTCAACCGTTAACAGTTCAAACCGTGGTTGAATTTATAGATAATTGAAATATAAGACTAAGCAGTATGTAGACCTTAAATACTTTTTTACTGTATTACAAATTACACTAATATCATACATTTTGCTTAATTGACGCATAATATTATTGCCGAAATGCCGAAGTTAATCACTAGTCATTTTATGTTTTTTAACCCAATATATTTGTATAGTTGTATTTTCCAATCTTTAAATTCACTAAGAGCCTTGTCGATATAAATAGGATAGAAAACGAATTTACCGCGTGAAATTTGTAGCACCCGACGTTTCGGTGACGTTGCAGCCGCCGTTGTCTAGGGTAGACTGAAGAGCTGTCAGTCCGTTGTTTTGCGGGTAGGCCGCATACCGCTGCCGCCACTGCGTAGGTTATAACGGTGGTGGGGGTGGGGCGGGCTCGGAGCGCGGGAATTTTGAAAATCCGTCTTGCACACAACACTCACTGTATCCTGTTTTACGTCTTTGCGTTCGGCGTTCGGCGGCGGGACCATGTTAAGAAGAGGGTTCCACGTAGAAGAGAGTTTGTAGCCGTCGTCTCTATTGAAGTTTGGGGTTCTTCTTATTTCAATGGATTCCCGGATCATGCGAGGAAAGTAGAATTGTTCCTTGGATAGAACAATGGGATTTTGAAACTGCATCCAGTGGTTACTTCCGCTATCCAATATATGTTCGCAGATTTTTCTCGCTGAACGTTTTTAACAGCTTTGACGTGTTCTGTCAGTCGTGTGGCTATGGGCGTCGGGTGCTACAAATTTCACGCGGTAAATTCGTTTTCTATCCTATTTATAATGTCAAACAACCGTGATAGTCTTCGATTTTATATAGCCTTGTCGATATTCTGCATTCTACAAGTTGAGACACACTTTTGTTGTAACCTAGTATAATACAATCGTACAATTACTGACTAATTGTGTATTTGCAACTGATATTTATTTAATTACATAAGTAATATTGCAATAAAAAAGTGGTTTTAACAATGACTTTTCCTTTTTATTGACAAGTTAAATTTATTCAAGCACAAGTTAAATTTAAAAATTGCGAAAAATTGTGGTATTTCAGTATTGCGGAATGTCATGCAATATTATCGTTTCAGAATATGCTGATCAACGGTAAAATAGTAAATGTTTACGCAATGACTGAAGCTTGTGGACTTCTTTCATGTCAAATTCTTGAGCGAGGTCTTAAGAAAATATCGGTTGGGAAAATAGAACATCCAGTGAATACTAAGGTACCTTTCAGTGAATACTTACCATCCAGTGAATACTTAAGGTATTTTTGAAAAATATATTGTGATTGAATTAATATAATTAGGTATATTTTTTATAGATTATCGACCTTCAAGGAAAAGAACTTGGACCTAATCAATCAGGAGAGTTGCTGATTAAAGGAGAATTTATATCGATGGTATCAGAATATCTACTTTCTTAGTCATAAAAAAATAAACTAGCCATTGCAAAAACGCATAATGACTACAAATAATCGTTTTTTTTAATCAGGGATACTATAATAACGAAACTGCCACCAAGGATGCATTTACTGACGATGGGTGGTTCAAAACTGGCGATATACTTTATTACGATGAAACGGGACTGTTTTATTTTGTTGACAGGATCAAAATGATGATGAAATATAAGGCGAATCAGGTAAGAGTTTCGATTAATGAAATTGAATCTATAATAATAAATCTTTATTCAGAAAGCAACCATTTCAATTAGAATTTAATTTTCTAATTTGGTAAATTCTTCTTAATTTGACTTCAACGTTAGTAACATAATAAGGTAGAAATTGCGTCGATTCGACTTCGAATCGACCTAAATGGTGAGAAACTCGACGTCTATTCAAAGTAATTTAGGTAGGTATATTCTATCTCAAGGCAACATGTAAGTAAATTTTTCCAAATGTTGACAACTAGCAGTAATCTCGACGTGGAAGCAATCTAATCGTTCAAACTGTTACTGGATTTTTCCGCGAATCTTTTCATTTTTTACACGACTGCCCAACAAAAAAGGAGTGTGATGTATTCAGGGTTCATCTATGTATGTTTCCGTTTCTTTATACCATCATAACTTCGAAGCACTTGAAGCAATTTAGAAGTGTGTGGTATTAAGATAATCGTTGTATGATGTAGAATCGTTGTCATGCCGAGTAGCATAAGTGACCTTAACTGTCAATATATCAACTAAATAGTTAATAACTGTCAATATATCAACTAAATAATCCTCTAACTGGCAATACATTAACATAAATATATCATGTTTCATGTCAAATGAAAGGTCCGATTAAGTACATTTCAAAAATATATATGTATATATGTATATATAATAGATAAATACATAAACCACAAATATTTCGTTAATGCCATCAAGAAATAATTATAAATATAAATAGTTTACTTATGTTTACTACATAAATAGTTTACTTTTTGTAACGGCAGTCGTGTTTTCTATCACTTTTATTATACACCGTGAAATTTAAATTGCGCACAACATTTTAAGGGGTGATTCTACCCATTAAATAGATCAAAAAATATTTTTTTATTATTTTTTTATTCGATAAAAAAGTAACAAAAACTAATAAAATAATAAAGTATGGCACACGAATAGTTTTGGATTAATTTGGGAATTTGTTTTATTGAATTTAAAAAAAAAAGAAATATTTTCATGATCTACTTGATGTGTAGAATTGTGCGCAATTTTAATTTCACGGTGTATTTACATGTGTTATTGAGTATTTTCTTTGTAATGTAGAATATGGATATCATACTGTAGATATTTCTTGAAATTGTTTATATTTTAATATAAATAATATAAAAAAAGCTTCGTGGGTGCTCCCGCTCCTAACGGGAAAAAGAGCTGAAAATTAAATTATCGTAAAAATTACTGGTTTTACTTCCAAAAATATCATTCGCCTTAGAAATAATAAATTTTATATAAAAATATAAATAGAACAAAAAAACTAAGAAACAAAAAAACTAAGAAACATAAAAACAAAAAAATATTAATAAATTTATCAAATATTATCTATAAAGAAAATTATTAAAATCAATGTTTAATTTTATTATTTTTGATTACAATCAATCATGAAAGTATAAAATTAAATTTCTGATTAAATAATATGGTGGCGTGATTTCAAAGTTAATTTTGCCAGCAATATATATAATAAGTAGGTTCTACTTACAAGTCTATCTAGGGGCATATTCTTGGAAAAAAACAGCATACTAAATCTATCCATGGTCCATGTAGAAATGGGGAAAATTAAGCATTCTGAATTTTTCAAGATCGTCCCTGGTCAAGAATTTGCTATAATATCTATTCTCGACATACAAATTATTCCGCCTTTAGGTCGATTTAGTTCGAGATTTTCGTTAAATAATCCTAATTCTCTACGTTTTACGACTTGGAAGTGTTTACTTAGAAGAGGAAATAGGTAAGTTATCGATGAAAATTACACAATTGTCTGCTTATTTTCAATTCGCAAATCATTTTAACCTACAAGGCGAAGGTAGGTAATTTATATGGTAATACTAAATACCTATTTGCGTCATTGTGACTTCAAAGTAAACTAACTAGTCGCAGAGTAAACAGGTAGAAATTACATAATTTCTACTGTAATTAATTCCTTAGAAATATTAATTACTTGAAAGTAGAATTATTAGTCATATCATTTCTACCTAAACCTAGCTTAATTTACTAGGAAGCCCCAGCCGGTTCACATGCTTTTGTTTGCGTTGGGAGTTCGTTATAGAGGCGGCAATATAATTCAATTTTCCGTCGTTCCCCATAAATGTTATACATTTTGGTATTCATAACTATAGTAATTAAGAATACGTAACTTTGTGGCATGAGAAAAGCTGATTTATTCCCTGAAATTATCTCCCAAGAAATACTCTGTAATTTACGCGATATCGAAACATTTGGAAAATAGTATAAACATTGCAATAGCTGATTTCAACTTTACGTTTTTTTACAAAATTTTATTCAAAAAACATTACATACATACATACCATTCAGACATTTATACTCAATGCTCTATCTATATTAATCCTGTCTTCCTTGATCAACCAAGACGTAACAGATTTTTAAATGTTGTAATTGTGTCGATAGCCTTAATTGATTCAGGAAGGTTAATCTAAATCCTGGGAGCGATAGATGAGTAGTGGCGCTGTCCGTACGAGGTGTTTTTGCGTGGTATCAGCATATCCCTGAGTGCGCTGCTCTCGTATATATCATCACTCCTTAAATAATGTTTCTAGTTCCACTATTTCGGTGTTTTTGGACTGTATTATATAATTAGTGCATAGTGATCTTGCTAGTCAACAGACCGCCTGTTTTAGACAAACTGCTGCTAAACGCTTGAGTTAGTGGAAAACGCTATTTCTTATTAACTTTTCTGTTAGATGTTGTCAATAACTGTTATTAATTCAAAATCGATTTATAAAGTTCATTTATTTTTATGAAACGCGTTTCAGGAAAAGGTTTCTTATCACTCTTAATAGACTGTTTGAGATAA
Source organism: Micropterix aruncella (assembly GCA_944548615.1). Taxonomy (NCBI): domain Eukaryota; kingdom Metazoa; phylum Arthropoda; class Insecta; order Lepidoptera; family Micropterigidae; genus Micropterix; species Micropterix aruncella. The sequence goes on along the minus strand of OX155969.1, from coordinate 19,604,407 downwards.
GACATGTCCCAACTAATTAAGAGCATTGCACGATAAGATTTGTTACTTTTATCATTACGAAAAACAAATATAAATACTAACACAAATAAACTGTAGATATGGTTATAGTGCTATGAAACTTTACATTGCTACCTAAGTATTGTGCAATTGAGAGTTACGTATTGAATTTCGTTATTAACAATGAAGGTGGTATTATAACAATAGATGTCAGAAAAAAAGTCGAATTATTAATTGATTTGCGATACGCATCAAATCTATTTTTTTTTTCGAAAAATACCACTCGGTCGTCTTAATAAGAAAGTTTTACGGTAATCACCTAATTTTACAATACGTTTGTAAAGAAATCCTTTTATAGGGTGATGTTTTTATTTAAAATAAAATTAGTAAAAGCTACTTAAAAAGTAGCGAAGGAAATCCCAGCTTGTATTGGGAAATGCTTATGTTTGAATGAGATATACTTACGGATGTGCACGACTTTCGACGGTGCAATGTAAGTTTAAAAGTCCTTTTGCAGTCGACTAACGATCACTATTCATCCATATATCTCATAAATAGGGCTTATCCTTATGCAACACAAAATGCCTACAATTGAGACGAATTAAGCGAAAAAATAAAAAATTAAACTATTGATCACTTCGGCAAAGCCGTTTAATGAATGAAAGTGACATTACGAAATAATTCAAATTTCGCATGCTACCAACATTTAAAATATGATACAATTGGCTAAGTTTGTTATCAACGAGCCATTAAATCGACATAAAAATAAAAAAACCTCCATATGCTCAATGAAATGAAAGAAGAAACTTCAATCTTAATTTCTGGCAGAGAAGTTTATAATAAAGATTGTATAATGTTATCAAAATAGTTTAAACCTATATAAAATTGTATAATATTAAAAAAGTATAAGGAAACATTGTAGAAAACAGTATAATATTGTTATATTTGATAAGGTTTGTAAAGAAATCTGTTTATAGGATGATGTTTTTATTTAAAATAAAATTAGTAAAAGCTACTTAAAAAGTAGCGAAGGAAATCCCAGCGAAGGAAATTCATTTAAAATAACGTTTTGCACGGTTGGTTATGGTACCTTAACTAAATCGTGTAAAATATTATTAATCCATTTCTTTTTGTTCGATTCCTTGAATTTAAATTTTCAACGAATTGTTCGATTTCAGAAATGTCACATATCTTCATAGATGTAGTATACTACCGTAGTATAATACATCTATGCATATCTTGACGACGGCTGAGCCGAAATATTGATATACATTTATTATTGTAGATGCGATACATAACATTATCCCTGGCAGATCGAGCGAATTCAAAAATTCTTTTGGATAATTAACAGCTTCTTCTGCTTCCACAACAGTGTCGAGGGATTTGTATGTGACTGCATCGCTTTGAATGTTAATATTGACTGAATGATAATATTGAATTCGTAGACGGCTCATACACTGGCCGATCTTCTTCTGACTGACCTTTTTCTTATAATTGGTTTGAATATTGGAAAATACTTTCTCAATCATTACTTCTTTGACGTCACTAAATTTTAGAAGTTATAAGGCAATGAAATTTCTCGAGGTCAGATCAACCGGCACCTTTTCGCCCCCAATTTCGATTAATTTATGTGAGAATATCTCAGCTGATCAATCGTTATCAATTCAAACCATATAAAAAACGATATAAATAAATTAATCCATAAAAACAAAGTTTTATTATAAATCTTTTATGTGTGAGACTACAGGGTACTTGCATACTTCCAAAAAATAATTCATTTCCCCCATTTAAATATAATTTTCACCCTCTGAAAATATTTTTTTGGAACTAAAGGACTATAATTTATCATATAAATACAAATCAAAGCAATTTTATTCACGCATATGTTAAAACCACGAAAACAATAGTTTTATTTCTGCTATCTCTACATCGTATCTCTGTTATCTTCGCATTTCTGCAAAAAAGCACGTTTAAAAATATGACTTTTATTGGACTACGTAATGACAATGTACTTTAGAAAAAAAAAGTTTCAGTAAAAAATATAATATAATAAAAACTAATTATATTTTAAAAAAATTGAGAGAACAAAAATATCGAAGCTCTATGTTTGTTATTTAGTGCGCAACGCAAACGATCCACATAACGACAGAAAACGCCCCCCAGTCCCTACTTTAAGTCCATCACTGCTTACGGATGAGATAATATTATGTACATGCAATGCTGCTATATGCAAAACTTCAGCTCGATCGGATGATGAGAAGTTTTAATTTTCATTTCCAAGATTTGTAGTCAATCAATACCTCAATACTGGCGAAGTAATATAAAGGATTTTAAAACAACGAAAAATTAAAAATAAAACTATACTCCGGAAGTAACCGCTCTGGAAACGACAAAACTCGATTCCAACGCAGTCAGACGAAGTAAGGAATTAACTACATCTATACATTTAAATATGTGGTAATTCTTTACAATACTTTGCACTTAATTACGGATTAAAAATATTACAAAACGGTTACTTTGCATTACAGAATCGCAGTCATTGTGTGTGAGATTTCGTTTATTTTTATTTCAGATATCACCAAGTGAGTTAGAAGACGTCATCCTCCAGCATCCAGGAGTGGCAATGACTGTAGTAGATCGTCTGGAACGTCCTCCAGATGATTTACCAGTTGCACTAATTGTGAAAAAGCCTGATGTCAGGGTTACTGCGCAAGAAATCAAGGATTTACTATCAGGTGCAAACATGCAGACTGTTTGGGACATCAAATATTTTTTCTCAAAAAGTGATTCTGTACAAGAAACCTTTTTGGTTTCCTTTTTCTTCTTTATTTTATGTCCCAAACATCCTTTATCTATATTAAATATAATATCAGAAATGTTTCAAATTTAAAGGGACATGATACAGAGATTCTCTTGATTTATTATACACTATTATATAAACTTCAATGATCATAAGAAATCGTCAGTCGTGTATAATCATCACCGTTGTGGCTTTAGTTTGGTTCATTCCTGGACATAGGCGCTTCCTCTCATGTCTTCCATGCTCGCCGATCTTGAGCCCTCATTTTCCAGTCTCGTCCTCCGTATCTGACATATCCACCCAGTATAGAGATGGTCTGCCTCATCTTGATTCGAGCCTGGTCCACCGACTATCGGAATTCTGCCAATGTGTCTGTCCACTTCTACTTGAAACTTGAGATGATTTTCACCTTGTCTTTAACCGCCCTTACTATACGAACGTACGTGGTACGTCCATTTTATTATCGCCCGAACACAACAAGTCATGTCACGTACGTTCGAGTACAAAAACACACAAAAAATTAAATTAAAAGAAAGCCGAATGCCACAAAGCGTACGTGATACGTCAAATTGTTTCTACGATTCTAAATACAAAAAGGGTAATAAATTGGTGTTTTGTGTAAAAAAATGTCTGGTATATTGTAAACAAGTATTGTTATTAAGAAATCTTATGAAATAACTTAACGGTTTTTAAACTACTTTTTAATTAGTACCTAACCCAAATGTAGGGCGGTTAACCGTCGTTTACTACAGATCCATTCGTTGCGTATCGGTCGCACAGGTTGATTTCGAGCACGATTTGTTGCTTTACTCTTTACGCAACCCTAATCTTTTAAATACAACATATAGTTTGATTGGATCTGATATTTTTTCTGATATATTATCCCACTTATTGATACGTGTCGAATAAGGAAAGTCGAAAACTGTGGGTTAAATTTGCGCGTGTGCAATGTTCTATCACCGGCCAGCACGAATATCGGATAGATACTGGTATAAACTCTCATAAATTTCCCAAATAAAACAAGGTCTATTTTAGCCGTGATATTGGAGTATGAAATCACTTCTAAAGAAACTGTCGCTTATTGTCGCCAGCTGTTTGTGAAACAGTCACTCATGTTTTTCCATCGAACCATAGATAAACGACCACGAAGCCAGCAACACAGAACCACAAGAGCACCTGCAGGCTTGAATTATGCCGTTCCCCGATTTAATTTATCATTTGCCCAAAGGCAATTAAACTTTATCGCAGCCAAAATATTTAACCGTCTTGATGACGACATAAAAAATATTGAAAATACCTTTATATTCAATAAAAAAATTAAAAAAATGGCTTCTTGACGATATAGGTCGTTCAAGGACAGAGAATGATCTTCTGCAAATCATCTCTTAGAAAGAATATACCTGCATAAATGTGATATAAGATAATAAACATAATGTAACATATATGTGTATGTGTGTATGTATGTATATGTATATGTATATATGTGTATATGCATATGTGTGTGTATAAGTGTATGTGTCCTACGTCAGTTATGCTTCTCCGCCCAAGTCTGAAAATAAATCGTATGCCCAGAATACAGGCTATACTCTGCCTAGTTGGGCATGCGCTGCGCATGGTCATGTGAATGTGGGTCGTCGTTTACTTTGCACCATTACTTGGTATAACCATTTCATGAATTTCGCATGTTATGTATAAAATAAATAAATAAATAAAATTTTGGCACGATTGCCGCTCCATACCAGTTTGAAGACGTTTTTACATCCAAAACTTTGTCTACTATCCACCATCAGTGGCATGCACGGCCTAAAGGTACTAAAGCAATGTCTATCCAGATGCAAAACCTCGCTACATATACATTTTTACACGACTGCCCAACAAAAAAGTAGTGTAATATGTTCATAGTAGCGAACAATTTCATGCAGCTTGAACCACAAGATCCATTTTGTTCCCGGTTCCTATTCAGAAGCCTCCTCGTGCCTAAGGCTACCCCGGGTAAGACTTTCGCGTCTCAGGCCTCACAAGCTGGTCGACCGGTTTCTCCTGGTGGGATTGCATCCCGGCGCTACTGAACGTTTTGCGCACTGTTCGGCGACGCCAATCGGTTGTGCACTCTGACTAATTGCTAGAGCCTGGAAATATACTGTCTCCTTAGCAGCGGGGGTGGATGTTGACCTGTTGTCAAACCACTCTTGAAATGACCTTGGGCCACTCAATCCCGTGTGGAACTACGTGCAAAGGACGCCTAGGTCTGCAGGCTAACGGGCTTGTTGGCGGAGATATACAGTAGATTGTCTTATCTCTAAGTCTTCTACGTTCATCCCACGGCTGAAAGTTCGAGCACATATCGTTATACCAGCCTGGGGTGACGGGTTCTCCCGCTGTAGTCAACACCGCCCTACTGTAATGTGTTCAGGGCTCATCGATGTATGTTTACCGTTTTTGTATTCCACCATAACTTCTAAACGCTAGAACCGATTTAGGGATAAGTGGTATTTTATTATTTTTTATATATTCACTCGTTATAATTTTATACAATTTGCGCGCTCGTCCATTCGCGTTTTTATGCTGCAATGTCAGGTGCCTGCTGGACGGCTCGGGATAAGCCACCTAAGAGAAGAAGAAGATGGTGAGCGTATGTCGCAGACCTGCTTGCGTTGAGAGCGCTTATTGCCGCAAAGGCAGTTACTAGAGGTGCCTGGTCAAAATTACTCGCACATTTAAATGTCAACCATCCCATCACATAATTTCTTCTTGAATATACACGCTCGCATAGTCCGTGTCATACCCAGGTTATCAGGCTCTATGTGTTAATCGGGCCCTCTCATTTTATGCAGCCGATAGCGTTCGACAGGGCAGATGTTTGTGTCTTCACTGCGTAATGCCGCGACTCGCGAAAAAAATGGAATATGGATGGCCCTGAAAAATATTTACTAAAGAGCTATTTCTTTTTTTGTCGTTTCAACGTTTTATTATAATAAATTTTTTTTTTAAAAGTGTTTAATGAAAAATTATTGACAAACTCCGTCGACCGTATGAATAAACTTGCACCGATCTATTTGAAAAAAATAATAAATTTATTAAACAAAAATAGAAAAAAAAATAACACAAAAAAACCGACTCCGTTTTTTTATATAAGTGCAGCAGCCATGTCATGGTAAAACTTAAAACGTGAAATCATAATTAAATTCTTATATACAATTTCGTTTCTGTTCTGTTGACCATTGAGGAGTTCCCTCTTTGGAACCCAACCTTGAGTGCCACAGTCCTGTCTTGGTAAAAACTTAGAACGGTCTGTTCTAATTAAAAGGCATATACAAAATTTCGTGTCTGTGCTGTCGACCGTTGATGAGTCCCCTCGTCGGGGGCCAACCCTGGGTGCAACAGCCATGTCATTGTGAAACTTATAACAGACTATATAGCTGAATGAGTATACAAAATTTCGTGCCTGTGCTGTTGACCGTTGACGAGACACGTCATCAGGAGCTAACCCTGTGTGTAGAATCAGGTTATGATTACGATAAAAAATGCATTGTCATCGAAACTGAACCAAGATGTATATTTTCAATTTCATTTGATTATATCTGAGGAGTTGCCTGAATTCTCATGGATTTGATCATCAGAATAGGATTTTAATAAAAATGTAAGGGATGTGGAAGTTTATCATTCTAAATAAAATAAGAATTTTACAAATCAGTTTATAAATGTCGGAGTTCTAAGGTAACAAACATTTAAAAAATACAACCGAATTGATAACCTACTACTTTTCTAAAAGTGGGTTAAAAAACACCCCGAGTGTCCTCCATTAGAACCTATATGTGATTGTCTATCTATAGTGAAAGGTCGAACGGTAACCGATACGAATTAATTCTGTCGAAAAAATAAATAAATGTGATATTTAACCACACAAACCTAAAAATAAAACAAAGTGCGAAGCAAAGCTTGATATTTATATAAAATAACCTTTAACCTCTAATAACCTTTTTACTCTAAACTCAATGCACCGCTGCTGCCATCAGCTCATCCAGCTCACCGATAGACTGTATTCTTGTCCGTTTTATGACGTCTTTAGGACGTCTGAATAATATTAATTAAAATAAAGTGAAGTTTAATTTATTATTTTTTTTTTTCAGAAAATCTGGCATCTTACAAACAACTACACGGCGGAGTGGCATTTGTCGAATCTTTGCCTGTATTGGCCACTGGGAAATTCGATCGAAAAGCTATCAGAGAAATTATCAAAACGATTAAAACTGAATAATTTAGCATTTATTGTGATATTTTCAATTTTTTTAACTAAAACAATATCACCTTTGTCAACAATATCACCTTTATGGTGTTGGTTTCAAATGAATAAAAGAAATATTTTAGTACCTCATTTATTACTATAACTTGTTAGCTGTCCGCTATCCTTGAGACTACATTCAAAATTGATTTATGTATATGCTAATTTAAATGTCAAGTACATAGAAATATACATATATGTAGACATACACTTACAAAGTTATGCTAGATATATAATATAAACATTATTATTATTCTTAATAGTATAGGTTTTATAAGGCAAGTATACATTTTTTGGGAAAAACAAAAAAAAAATTGATTAACTAAATTTGCGAAAAAGCACTTTAGTTCAGTAGCTCCTAAAGTTTATAATTGCTTTCAGGATAAGTTTAAACCATGAAGAAGTTTACAAATGAAAGAAGGTAAAGTTACTTTGCGGCAAATTGAAACCGGCAGGGAAAATGTGGACGCTTTTAATTCACATATTCACGTTTAAAACGACAAACCTCTATTAAATTAGTAATAATACAATTAAATTTATTATTTTTATATATGTATATTTAATATAATGATAAGTAGGTATAAATTGTAGGTATTTTAGTTTTATTAGGTAGTAGTTTTATTATTATTTATTAGATGTTAATTTCTGCATTTTATTGAAATCCGTTATCGGTTTTATTTTTAGGTAATCTATAGTTTCATAATGTAATTTTACTGTGTTATATAATACTGTGTGATTTATAAATACAGAATAAAAAAATAAATAATTTAAAGAAAAGTATTCTAATATCGAAATTATAATAATTATATATTAAATAATTATGTGTAGATAATCTTTAGTCGTGTATAACGGGGCGTTCTTCTATTCTATTGACAATTTGACTGAAAAAGTTTTAGATTTGTTAAAAAAATATTTTAAATAAAATAGTTTTTTCTTTCACAAAAGTCATGTTAAATTATTGCCTTGTTATCGTAGATTTCATAAACATATATTGCATAGAAGTATTACTTGACATTTTTTTTTAATTTTAAATTTTGTCGGAGCGGTAACAAAAAATAATCACCTCCCTCACAAAAATGTTTTTATTTATTATTGTTATGCGAAATTAGATCTTCAGTTTTTTATTACTTTTATTAACTAGAATACAAGCAATAATTTTTATCCAGCTCGATGTGGCGGATTTCCTTTTATAAATATTAAAATTATTAAGAAATATATATTCAATACCACTCTGTCACATTTTTACTTGTTAAGACAACAATCTTTGGAATATTATGAAAGTCTCGGACGACTGACTTGGCTCGCCAGAGTGTGCAGACGCAAGGCGTGGGTCCAAAGGGGAGAGTAAACCTTGCTGTTGAGTAAACCTTGCGACCAACGCTAAAATGGCGAACGCGCGTTATATGTTTTATAAAATGAGTGACAGAAGGGAGCAACAAAAATCATATACATCGAGAGACAACTAATAACATATTTTTTTCTTTTACAATATAACTACCAATTTGTATTTTCTTTTTATTGATTTAATAATAACATTGTAGCATTCCAATATTTTTTTTGCATTAAAATATTCCATATGTTTTTTTTTGCGAGAGCATTTTGTAACCTTAGGCGTCGCAGAGGGACACACTTTAACTGTATGAAAAACATCTCCATTACGATTTTTGTCTACTATGTCATAATCATTTTGTTAAATGGTATAATAATTAAAATCCAATTTTAATGTTATTATAACAGATGCATTTTCAAAAAAAAATGTAAATAGAAACGGTGAAACTGAGTATTTCACAGGAATAACATTTTTTTTTGCGGAGGAGACATGTCATTGTCGATGAAAAAGAAGAATGTCACATACATATTATGTATAAAATTATATAAGGTTTTACTTTTGAGTTTAAAATTACTTGAAAACTCTGAATTTTAAAAGAAAATAATATACCCTAGTACAGGCATTACCCTAGTTGGGTAGTTTGTGTGTATTTAACCCTTAGGTGATGCAATATTCTTACCACGCCATGTGGAATAGATAAGAATATATATGCTTCCAATTAGTCTCTTTTAAAAGACTCTTTTAACTCTAAAAGATTAGTCTCTTTTAACTCTAAACTGATCTCTCTTTTTAAAAGAGAGAAATCAGTTTAGAGTTACATACCTCGCCACTCGGACGTATAGTCAATGAGGTATATAGCGCGACGCGATGTGTCTTAGAAGTATGTTTATGAATGATTAATTTGTATTGCAGTAAAAAATTCTTAAGATGGCTACTACGCTACTTCTATAATATGATAAATATTTCGAAAGTCAACACTTATCCCATTCACGATCAAAATAAAAAAAGTGTATTTATTTGTGGATTATAATGAATAAATAAAGATATTTGACTTTCTAAATAATATATATTTTACTTAAATTGTACCTCAAAAAAAAATCAAAAACGTGGAAATTAATTAGCCTAGATCAGTATTTACCATCACAGTTCCTCCTCAGCATCAACCGGAGGGTCAACGAGGTGCCCAACCTCTGAACCTGACGGTAAAGTATGAGCAAGGTCCATCGTCACCGCTTGTATATTGATCGTTCTTTCCCGTCGCACGTTTTCTTCTTCTTTCATTTAAGCGCAGACTATGATTTTTTTTTCGAAAATCGATTCATGCTTCGATTTTAATTGGAAAAAGTCAAAAGATGGCGTTAATTTCTCAATTAACAAACTTTTTCTAAATTCTAATAAATTTAATATTATATATTATTATATTATTAATATAAGTTTCAGCTTAACGAGAGATAAGGTGAAATTTAATTATCACATTAATGGTGACGCGATCCCTAACGTACAATTCATTCCTGACCTAGTAGTACACATTGATCATAAGTTGCTGTATGATCAGCATATAGAAAGTATGGTCAGTCGAGCATTGACAACATTGGGATTTGTGACCCGTATCTCAAGACCATTTTGTATCTCAATACCATCTTGCCTATGTTTGCAGTACAGTGGAATTGCATGCTCAATTTGTTATGCGCAATATTCGGTTTACAGAAGCAGGATAGAAAGCGTTCAAAGTCGATTTCTGAAACATATCATTTTTTGCGGACGTTTGGGACAATCAACTTACGAGAGCAGACTAGGCCACTTTGGTATAAGTTCCCTATAAGATCGACGTACAGTGGCTGACATGGTGCTATTATATAAGATAACTAGCTGCGCCCAGCGGTTTCACCCGCGTGGTGTTGGAAAATTGTGATAATGATGATACAAAACCATATACCTTTATAAATTATAGCCTATGTGTTATTCTGATGTGTAAGCTATATTATTGTAAAGTTTCATCAAAATCCATTCAGTAGTTTTTGCGTGAAAGAGTAACAAACATCCATACATACATACAAACTTTCGCGTTTATAATATTAGTAGGAAGTAGGATAGTAGGATAGAATTTAAATTTCGAATGTCAATTTCTTAGATTTTTTTCCTACTTACTTGACAGTTATCGTTATATTTTAGATAATTCACTCCTTACCTTTATAAATTATAGCCTATGTGTTATTGTGATGTGTAAGCTATATTATTGCATAGTTTAATCAAAATCCATTCAGTAGTTTTTGCGTGAAAGAGTAACAAACATCCATACATACATACAAACTTTCGCATTTATATTATTAGTAGGATCCACAATATAGATAGTCCATATCTCGTAAAACAACTTGTGCTTTCTCGTAGGTTTGAGGTCTCTCGCGTCAACACCAACTACGGAAAAAACTATATCGATTACACGCTGATGTCCACATATGATTCTCGTTTCTCTACCGTAGTTGTTTTTAGCATTAGATAACCGACGTTCGTCAAGGAACTACTCGAGTCAATTGAACATGGTGAGCCAGCTGGTGCCTGAATTTGAAAAAAAACTGTGTAAAAACTATAAATATGCATATTTACTAAACGACGTATCTATATTATATATCTATATATACATAAGCCATCGTCCAAGTCCTTTGTCTCAATGTTTTTTCCGAATCCCCTCCTCTCTCAGAAATTTTCTGTTTTAAATTAATATTGAGGTTGATTTTGTAAATTTATTAATATTTTTTTTGGTTGTATTTAATAGTTAATGATTAAGACGTATTCTACCTACCTAAAAACAAGTAAGCTGTATATTCGAATTATCAAAACATTTTTAAAATTATATGATTTAAACTTAATATAATTAGCAATTATTGTTAATGACAATAAGTTCGAGTTAAACAAAGAAATTAAATTAATTTTAATAAAATTTTCACAAAAAATAATGACATTCATCGTTTTTCTCCGTAAACCTCCACTTTTAAACGCCATTTATATATGTAGCATCACGGAAGTTTATCTCAGAACTTTTTATTATAATAGACATTATTTTTTTTACCTTACATTCATAATACATATACACATCATTTTAACAAAAAATAACCGACTCTTTTTTTATAAGTGCAGCAGCCTTGTTATGGTGAGACTTAGAACGGGCTATCATATGTAATTGAATGCGCATACAAAATTTCGTGTCTGTTCTGTTGGCCGTTGATGAGTTCCCTCGTTGGAAGCCAACCCTGGGTACCGCAGTCCTGTCTTGGTAAAACTTAAACAGGCTGTCGTAATTGAATGCATATACAAAATTTCGTGTCTGTCCTGCCGACCGTTGAGGAGTCCCCTCGTCGGGAGCCAACTCTGAGTGCAGCGGCCATGGTGAAATTTAGAACGGTCCATCGTAACTGAATACGTATGTATACAAACTTTCGTGTATTTGCTGTTGAACGTTGAGGATTCCCCTCGTCGGGAGCCAACCTTGGGTGTAGAATCGGGTCATGCTTACCATAAAACACGCATTATCATCGGAACTGAACCAATCTTCAACTTCATTTGATAATATTTAAGGAGTTTCCCTCAATTCCTTATGGATCCTATCATCAGAACAGGATTTTGATAAAAATGAGACTAATATAGAAGTATATCAATTCAAATGAAAAAACAACTTTTTTAAACCGGCTTATAAACGACGGAGTTCTGCGGTAACATACTTTAAAAAAAATAGAACCAAATTCATAACCTACTCCTTTTTTAAGGTCGATTATTAAATCTTTTCCACTATTTTTCTTGTTCTACTTACATAATAACATCAGGTGTCTAATTGTTGTTACCCAGAATAGATGGTGTGAGACGTATGGTTATGAACCATATAACAAGAATGTTATTGAATCGAAGAATAAATCATACGGACAGATATGGTATCTAAGTATCTCTAAAATGTTTACAATAATTCAAAAACATATGTGAGATAACAAGCATTAGATGATATGAATGTTGTTCGTGCTTATATAAATGAAGGCGGAAAAGATAAGTACATATTTAAAATTGGACTGTTGGAGTGGATTATTGTGTCAAAGAGTAATAATGAGTATTTTCGCAGATAATGTATTGAAGGCACTTATTGGCCATGTTAAAAATGAAAGGGATCGCTATCATATGGGAAAAGTTCTGATGAAAACTCTGAAGAAGTTTGGCGATAAAGTTAACCAGGTAAGTCTTCGTTACATTTTTGTTTCTGGTAATTGTATACCTATTTAAATTTGTAATCGACGGATTTGGTTTAATTTTTTTATTTAATAATATTTGTTACTCGGGATTGTATATATAATTAAGTTTATTCATAATAATGTCTACACACGAAAGGTATGTTAGTGTATATTCAAATAAATGCTATATTGTGAAGGTGCTTTTTAAACATCTTCTCAACGATGACTGTATCAAGAATTGATTATGCGCTAGCAGCTTTTATATAGCTAGCAGCATCGAAGGGAGTAACAACCTGTGCGTATGCCATTGACTCGTATTCAGGTCACACGCCCAAGTGCAGTTTATCAATGTACACTTCAGAGTGTGGATTTGATTTAAAATCTTTACTTTCGCCCACGTGTTAAGCTTCTATTTCGGTGATCTGAGTATCGCCTGTTATATTAGGATCATTTCAATATCCTCACTAATGTTCAGGATTATAGTGTGTCTTCTTCTGACATTGTACGTGATACTGTTGAGTATTTAACTGATATTATGCCTGAATGTCTACAATTTAACGCCCATTAATATGTGAAGGTTTAATTGTGAATCCTTGCAACCTGATCTCACATATAAAGTCGAAGATGCTCTCATTGGATAGATAGGGACTTTGTTTGATTTATCATTTTCCAGTCGAACATTTGATAACCTTACTTTTACTTGTTATCGTACAATACACATACAAGTAATAAAGTTAAATTAAAATAAACTAACAAAAATAAATGCTAATAAATTAAAGTTACAATATATAATTTTTAACTATTTTTTCATGGGGAAGATAAGAGAGAAATTAAGTTAAGATATCTGGTTAGTAGCTGAGTGAAATCATCGTTTCTTTAACACATTTTTAAAAGTGAGTAACCTAGGTGCATGCCTGACAGAATGTGAGAGCTGATTACATAATAGAGCAGAATAGATCGTGAAACAGTACATGTAAGCAGAAGAGTCATGTAACAGAATGGCGAGTGTGTTATGGCTTGATTGAAGTGGAAGATCGTGTCCTGCCAAAGGGTGAAAATTTTCCTTGAAATAGGAAATCAAAGTGTGGTTATTGAGGATGTATAGATAGCCAGTGAAGCTGCTCACGAAAGCAGCTAACGTGGTCAAACTTTTGCAAGTTAAAGACATACCTCCAGCAGATATTTTGCAAATGCTCTAGCTTATTCAAAATAAACTTATTGGCATATATTTAACAAACATCACCGCAGTCAATATAATTGTCGTTAGCAGCCTAAACACGATCATAATTTGTATAACCGATATGGGGAGAAAATTCTAAAGCCACCGGAAACTATGGAAACCATGGAAAATGCAAAGCCATACTTGGTTTAATTGATCTTGCCAATAAAGGTGTTCATCCATTAGAATTACAAGGTTTTTGACAGTTTTAGTATATTTAAAAATATTATATACACTAATTGGCGGTAAAAATAAGGATCTTTTTTTGATAATGTTTTTTTGCTACCAATCACAATTGATTGCGATTTATTTGGATTTAAAATAATAACATGATTTATATATATATGCAGATATTTTAATATATAGCACAAGCAGATATTTCAATTGCCCAAGCATTTTGAACTATATATCAGAATTAGCAATAGCTATGAGAAGACAGCTGTGTTGATCCACCTTAGTAACCACAAAAAGACTGCACTCTTGTCGGTTTCATTATTATCAAAAAATTCCTATCTTCTCTGTCGACCATTCCAACATATCCAATTTACCGCAAAATAGCGACAACCTATCTAACACAAATAACTGCTTAATCTATTTACAGACAGATATCATAACGGGAGCGTCAGAAAACAATTTCTCAATTCTGGAAAGATCTATCAAGCTAGCAACATGGTTAACGAAGAATGGAGTGATCACAGGAGACATTATTTTAGTTTATGCATCAAACCACTTCGAAGCCTGCATAACTTTGGTGGCATCGCTGTTCGTAGGAGCGTCTATACTTCCAGCACACGCAGAATTGAAATATGGTAGGTCGTATCTGAACAATGGGCTCGATTGCGTTTCTTTCTGAACTAAAACTGAAATTAGTTCAAGCGAACGAGATAGAGCAATACGTTAGAGCGGAATATGAAACGAAACGATTTACTCGTACGAATAAATTTGAACACATTTCGTGCGGTGTTAAATTCAGATGCTTAATCTTTTGTGGGTAGTTTTAATGCGAAAAAGTGACGACCGTTCATTTCACATTCCGATCTAGCGTGTTGTCCTATCTCGTTCACACGGGCTAATTTCCGATTTTAGTTCGCGAAGAAACGCAATCGAGCCCAATAAATACTCTCCGAAACTAGTTGCCGGGTTTCGACATTTTGTATGGCGGATAGCGATATCGCTATTTGGTCCGGAGATTTGGTATATGGGTGGAGTTCTAACATAAGTCCCTTCACATTTAAAAAAAAATATGTTTCCAGAGTCTAGAAATCTAAAAGTCTAAAATCTAGATAGACATTAATAGTAGCTGCGATTAAAACCAAATATTTGTTTTTCTCTCAAAATCGACTTCTAAGATTGTAATGTAATTTTTGGAAAGATTTGTTTCATGAAAAGGTACTATTAAAACTACCCCACTGGTTGTTCCGGGAAAGTTCTCGTATATTGTTCGTTTTTCTGAGTAGTATCGGACAGCGTATTTTTAATTTATTATATTATATTTATCATTTTATTTCAGTTGATCTAAAACAAATGGTTTCACTCGGCGAGCCAAAAATAGTCTTCTGCGATACCACCAATGTGTTAGATGAACTTCTAACTCTTCTACCAGAGATTAAGCGTAAACCCATAATAGTAACATACGGAAAAAGGCATGATAATCCAACGCTGTTAGATTTTGAACATTTGTTAAATAGTGAGGTCGTTAATACAAAAGATTTTCGGTGAGTTAAATTAAATAATGTATTATAATATTTAAAATATACAATATAATTCCTATGTAGCTAAATTAGTGATTAATTTAAGAGCTGCAGATTTTGATCCAGAACAAACCGCTGCATTTATATATTGCACCAGCGGAAGTACCGGGATGCCAAAAGGCGTAGTTTTGACTCACAAAACTTACATTATTCGCTGCTTCGATTTTTGGTAAGAAAACTGATTTATACAGAGTATGTCCAAGAACTAATGTCAGTTTGTTTGTTCCTACTTTTTATTGATTTTTTCTACAATGGGCGCGCTTATACAATATATACACGACAATGTCTTCCAACCAACCCTACTATAAACTGTTTATATGAATGTGTGCCTGTAACATGTGTGTAAGTGTGTGTATTGTTATTGCATTCGATGGACAATTTTGAAATGCAATTCCGTTAATTTTATCCCAATGGATAATGGCGACCCAGCAGGGAAACGAGTCCGGAACCTTAAAATATAAAAACAGGCCTCTATGCCACCAGGCCGTGGAAGTGTCAGTTTAGTGTCAGTGAATTGATTAAAAAATATTTATTATTTTGATTGTTACAACACATTTAACTGTTTCAAAATATGCTCCTCCTTCGTCGATACAACGCTTCCTGTGATACTTCCAAGCATCGAAGGCGTCACGGTAAGCATTTTCCGGAATTTTCTTTAGATCCTTGGGGCAAGCCTCTTTGACTTTGTCAACTGTGCGGAAATGATGTCCTTTCATGGAAGTATTCAAACGCGCTAATAAAAAAAAGTCCGTCGAAGCCAAGTCAGGACTGTAGGGAAGCTAGGGAACCGTTGACACCCTTGAATCGGCCAAGAAGCGGGTCACGAGGAAGGTGGCTTGGGCTGACGCGCTTCGCTGTGAGGTTTACAATCGTCCGTGATGTCGGGCCGGTCGCGATGAACCCGTCGTTTAAGTGTCTTGAACACTAGAAGTTGGCGTCAACAGTTGTACCGTGTGGGACAAACTCATAGTGGACGAACCCCTTGATGCCAAAAATAATGACTACTGTCTTCATCATTGACTTGCTCATTCTTGCCTTCTTAGACACTCGGGAATTTGCCTTTTTGTTTCGGGGTCTTACGTACCTTTTTAATATAATATTTTGCAGCTTACCTTTTAAGGTTTCCAGAAGAGCACTCATTTCAAACTGAACTCTTCATGTCTGCGTCTCCCATCAACTGGATTACGGGATCTTTGATAATCATGGCCTGCTGCATTCAAGGAGCATCTAGAATTTTATCAACCAAGCTTTTCTCAACGGAAATCGCCTTTGAGATAATGAACCAATATAAGGTATGTTAGGTGGGATTGTTTACAAAGATATGGATATTTAATACTAAGGCTAATTTCTTGATGACGTCACGAGCCTTAAGAAATTTGAAACAAAATAATATATGTGTCGTTTATCTGTTACGGTTTAGATTGCTTTTTGGAGTTAATTAAATTTTACTTCAAGAATCAATTTCATTTAAAGCCCCGGCCGGTATAAGAATTTTATGGATAGTAAAATCAAATGTTATCAAAAAGCTGTCAGTTTGAAAATTGAAAAGAGTGCAACAATACCAAACAGGAGAACATAATTCGATGAAATTTGCCAGCTTCCGAGCCAACCCATACTGACCATATATGAATCAATTAATTGATGATGATTGATTGACGATGATCATTGATGATGATTCATTGTTGATGAGTGACGATTATTGATTGATGATGATTTATTGATGATAAATGCTTGATGATGATTGAGTGATGATGACTAATTGATGATAATTGATTGGTAATAATTGGTTGATGATGATTGATTGATGATTATTGATTGATTGATAATTGATTGATGGTGATTTATTGATGATGATTGATTGATGATTATTGATTTATGATGATTTATTGTTGATGATTGATTAATGATGATTGATTCACGATGATAGATTGATTGATTGATTGATGTTTGTATGATGAATTGAATGGTGGTTGAACGATGGTTTGAATGGTGATTCATTAATGATGATAGATGATGAGTGACTAATTGATGATTATGATTGATTAATGATTATGGTAGATTATTTTTTATGATCAAATAATGATGATTGATTGATTATGATTGCTTGGTGATGATTGATGATTGATTGGTGGTGGATGATTGATGATTGATCGATCGATTGATTGATCGATCTATGAATCGATCGATCAATTCATCAATTAATCAATCAATCAATTTACCCCCTTTCGATATTGTATACCTTATGACAATCGCACTTAAAGCGTGAACTTCAGTCGCGCGTCGGAGCTGACAAGCACATTTTTTAAAAACTTTTATACCCCTTACGGTTACGGCCCACATTATGCCTAACGACAATAATTGAATTGCTTATTTGAGAAACAACACTAGTTACATTTTTTTCGATTTTCACTTTTTGATGCAACTTTATTCTAAATACCTAAATGCATCTTCTCAGAAAAAATAACACTAGTCCACCAAATATCTATGGAGCAGTAATGGCGCGAAATTTCCATTTATTTAAGAAACCACACAAGTCCTGGACTAGTGTGGTTTCTCCCTTCTTTATCTATGCGAAAAGTTACTTTGACATTGGATGGAGTACGTTCATCTATGTCGTACAATGGTTCAAAAACCATACAATGGTTCGAATGTGCTCCGCCCTAGTGTCAGAGGGAGAGTTTAATGTTATCGAGCAATATTACCCGTTCAGGGGGCATTCATTTCTAGCATGTGATAAGGACTTTGCTGTTTTAAAGAGAAAAATTAAAACAGCAGACAGAGTTTTCACACTGAAAGAGTACGTCGAACTCATGGTTTATTCATCCAATAAACAAAAATCTTCGTTTGCATACCAGATAACGACACATTCAGCCGAAGATTTTCAAACGCAACATGTTGTCCGTGGAGACCAGAGGTCGTAACATTAATAAAGACAACAAACTAAATTTCAAGATATCTACGTTCAAGCACTTTAAACATTCTAGAGAACATCCTGGAACTGTAGTAGTGTCAGAACACATCGGGGCCTTGGTAACACATACGTTTGAACTTCGAGCCGTTAACCGTGGACCCATAGTACCTATTACCGAATGCTCTGGATTATCCGGTTCAAAAAAGAGCTATAAATAAAAAGAAAATGGATGATATAAAGAAGTTTAAAAGGTTCCTGCCCGACAATCGAGACGTAAAAAAATTCTATGACGTCATCTTCAGATGGACAGTCTGCGACCATGATGTAAACTCTGATGAGGATTAATGGATTTAGGGATGTAAACTAAGTACACACATGATTGTAATAGTTTAGTATGTTTTAAGCATAAGAAAAATTAATAACTCCATAATAATAATTAAATGTAATTATATATTTTCTATTTATTTGAGAAACAACACAAGTCCAGCAAATTTGATATTTTTTTATAGATTACTGGAATATCATATAATACTTTTTTTGACTTAGAACAGTCAATATAATGCAAGACTACTTCTAGAAAAAAATGGCCTCTTAGATAATACACGGGCCAAGATAAACAGTTTTTAGCCTCTCCTGAAAAGTTGACCTCACTGGACTTATGTTGTTTCTCAAATAATCGATTCAATTGTCGTTAGGCATAATGTGGGCCTAAGGCATAATGTGGGCCTAATGTAGGCTTAATTATTGTCTTGCAGGCGGCCGGCTCCCTATAACATCACATGCCAATACTCCCATCCAAATACTGTCCATGCCCGACGTTGCTTAATTTTGGTCATCTAACGGAAACCAGTGTTTCAACGGGGCTACGTTTGCTTGTTTACAAGCTACCCTTGTTTACAAGTTTATATTGATTGTCGTATATTAAAATGTTTTTATATAATATCATCAATGTTTTTATATAATATAGTTTTATCAAAATAATATCAGTTACATCGAGCGCATTTAATATGTAACAATTTATTAATTCTCTTAGGTTATTTGTTAAAACTTTAGACACGTGATACTCTAAAACTTTGTCTAACTCTTCATATAAGATTTGTAATTTAAACATTTATAATGCTTTTTTCATAACATTTTGATTATGCGATGTGATCGTTCTTAGTATCTGGAAAACAAATGTATAAAATACCGCAAAACAGATACAACTCATTAATTATAAATAGGATAGAAAACGAATTTACCGCGTGAAATTTGTAGCACCCGACGTTTCGGTGACGTTGCAGCCGCCGTTGTCCAGGGTAGACTGAAGAGCTGTCAATCCGTTGTTTTGCTGGTAGGCCGCGTACCGCTTCCGCCACTGCGTAGCTTATAACGGTGGTGGGGGGCCGGTCTCGGTATTTCACGAGGTAAATTCGTTTTCTATCCTATTTATATTGTCAAACAACCGCGATAGTCTTCGATTTTATAACTCATTAATTATGCAAAAATTAGACCAAAAGTGCATGACATAAGTTTAAACACATCGTTTCCGATTGCGTTTCTTCGTGAACTAAATTAGGAACTTAGTTCGAGCGAACGAGACAGAGTATTGCTCTATCTCGTTCGGACAGAGTATTACTCTGTCCCGTTCCTGCTAGAACGGAATATGAAATGCACTGTCGTCGATTTTCCCGCGTCAAAATTACCTGTCGAACTTATAGCCGCCCGAATAAGTTTAAACACATTTCGTGCTGTGTTAGATTTAGCTCATTTACCTTAGGTGTGTAGTTTTAATGCGGAAAAGTGACAACCATTCATTTCACATTCCGCTCTGACGTATTGCTCTGTCTCGTTCACATGAAATAATTCTATATATCGCTATAGCGATAAGTCCGCCATTTATGCATAAATTTCTTTTTTATAAAATCAGTGTAATATTCATTATGTTATGTTTTTATAGCACAATAAAGTTATTCTATTCTTTACTATTCTATGAAATAATTCTGATTTTAGTTTAAAAGAAACTCAATCGAGCCCATTGTCACTTCGCTTGTTGAATGCCTACAGAGATGTGGGTCGCTGTCTACTGATGTGCAGCTATTAAAGCTATTGACTTAAAGCTATTGAACCAGTCCATATCTGTGAGCTGCTCATTACGACGTCCCTGAAATATTTTGGATCTTAATTTGTACTAAAGTATTGGCAAATTTTGGTAAATCTTAATCCGATTTCTAATAACTTTTTCGATTCTTGTCATCCATCTTGACGACACTTCACCTGTCATATGCTTATTGCTAGCGACTGACGTTTTCAAGTACGCTTCCCATACTTCATTATCTATATATATATATATATATATATATATATATATATATATATATATATATATATATATATATATATATATATATATATATATATATATATATATATATATATATATATATATATATATATATATATATATATATATATATATATATATATATATATATATATATATATATATATATATATATATATATATATATATATATATATATATATATATATATATATATATATATATATATATATATATATATATATATATATATATATATATATATATATATATATATATATATATATATATATATATATATATATATATTTGATTGTAAATGTGTAAATTATTATTTTTTCAAATTGAAATTATGTTTATTACTAAATAAATGAAATGATAAAATAATGAAAGGGCACTTATCTGGTCTGTGGTGACCAGGAGGGACTCCACGCCTTTTTCTTCTCTCTTTCAGTATTTGCTAGGTGTTTCCTGCTGTGGTATTGGAACCTGAATGTCTCCTACAGCGGCAACACAACAAATTCTCGTCTCGCTTTGTTGTGTTGCCGCTGTAGGAGACATTCAGGTTCCAATACCACAGCAGGAAACACCTAGCAAATACTGAAAGAGAGAAGAAAAAGGCGTGGAGTCACTCCTGGTCACCACAGACCAGATAAGTGCCCTTTCATTATTTTATCATTTCATTTATTTAGTAATAAACATAATTTCAATTTGAAAATATATATATATATATATATATATATATATATATATATATATATATATATATATATATATATATATATATATATATATATATATATATATATATATATATATATATATATATATCCAAGAAAAAGAAACCGCATTGTTCAGCAGCAATAGCCAGCATAATCCGATCATAAATATTTTTTTGTTCTGCTGTCAGTAATGGCTCACTGTTCATGATAATTGTTGCTAAATTACCATGGTCATATTGTTTTTCTCGTTGTAAATCGGTGTTGACTAAGTCGGTGGCTGGGCGATCAGGTGTTAACATACCATAATGATTAAGTGGTAAATTTGAAATTAAAACACATAAATCCTCGATCAACACTAACGCTTCATTATACATCTCTGACGTATAATCTATGTTTTGGCATTGATCTGTTTGTCTAATTCGGTGCAATATGTCTTCTGTCATACAATTTTTATATTTTCCCCACAAAGTTTGTGCTTGCGATGGATAACATGTCGTCAAAATAATTGCAAACAGCTGACGAATGTTATTGGGCGTTGATGTCAACGCAGCATCAGCAAGCGTTAAGTCCCAATGGTTATCGTCTTCTAGCAATTGCAGTTCACGACATGTATCTTGGTATCGCAATCTGTTAAAATCGTTTTGAGCTAACAGATAATTGTGAATGTCAAATAATAGACAAATAATTTGCAATAAAATATTATTGCGACTATAAATTAGGATGTAAGCTATCCTATCTTTCAAGTTGGATCAAACTGCACACGGTGTGCAAATTTGATTCAAATCGGTTAAGTAGTTTAGGAGTCCATCGCGGACAAACAACGTGACGCGTAATTTATATATATTAAGATATATATATATATATATATATATATATATATATATATATATATATATATATATATATATATATATATATATATATATATATATATATATATATATATATATATATATATATATATATATATATATATATATATATATATATATATTAATTTGAAACGTGTTATTTCCTGTATATGCCACATTGAGAGAACGGCTAGGTGTAAAAATTTGGTAGAGGGGTCTAAAAAACGTTCTCAATCTGTAGATGTGTCATCAAAAGAGAAAAATAAAAGAAAGTCGTCAAAAAATAAATATAAAAATAAATAAACGTGTTTTGCCTGTAACCGTCAAACTGTGAAAACGGCTAGGCGTAAAAATTCGGCTAGGTAAAAAATAGTGTAATTTGTTGGATTAATGCGCGAGGGGGGGGGGGTGAGTTGTGAGTAGGTTGAGGGGGTTGAGGGGGATAAGGGAGAGAGAGGGAGCGCTGGGGGAGTTCGAAAGTGGGTTAGGAAAAGGGGGGTTAAGGGAAAAGGGGGAGAGAGTGAGAGAGAGGGAGGGTTATGGAGAAGGTTGGGAGAAGGGGGTGGAGTGGGTCAGAGGGAGGGAGGGTGGAGGGTGGTTGGAGAGGGAGGTGCGCGGGGGGATGGAGGATTGTGGGGGATAAGGGATTAGGGGGTTTGGCGTGCGAGGGGGACTGTCTCCTTGCCGGGAAATTCTATGGGGACACAACCAATTTTTTTTATTCAATGGAGTTAAACATAATTTCAAAGATTTTAATCATTTGGATTTGATAATGAAATTTTTTTTGCACATAAATAAGAAGTATGTTCCCCTTTATTTTTAAAACACTACTATTAATAAAGTGTCACTACTATTAATAAGAGACAAATAGAGGTATGTGAAATTTGCATTTTACTCACGCGTAATTTTATATAGAAATTATAACAATATTATTTATTTGGCTTTAAAAATAAATTAAAAACTATTTATTACAACTGTTCGTGCTAATAATACGATTTCTGCTGCATTAAAGTCTTTGCTTAAAATTTATATTATATATAGCTACTCTGCTCTAGATGATTTCAGAGAGACATTTGAAAGGTTCAGATAAATGGCTAATATTAACTTAGCATATGAAGTTTTCGAGCAAGATTATAATTCTTCTCGTTTATCATGTTCGTGCCTCATGCAATGGAATGCGGATTATACTTATTATTACTATCGTTTATCTGATTTCAGCCAACTATAACGCTTTTGGGACACTGAATTTGGTAAATCACAAAGATTGCGACCGGACTGATTGGACGTCTCTTCGCCATGTTTTTGTAACTGGCAGCGCTTTGAGTGTTGAAATTGTTGCAAGGGTTCAGGTAAATAGAAAATTTTACTTGGTAGATTTATAATAGCTTAAAATTTATCGTATTCGACTTGTGAGGGACCACCCCTCACAGGACTCCAAATTATTCGATGTGAGGTGGTGGTGTCAATTTACGAGTTATATCCGTATTTAAAGGCGGTTTTGATAAAGCACAAGATATTTATTGATTGAATCGATTGAATATTGCCAGTTATAACGCTTGCCGAATTAACGAGTGCCCGGATTACTTTATCGAGACTCGAGGGCTGCGCGACGGCGGTTATGTAGGAAAGTGGATGAGGATTGTATGTGTGCTCCTAGTATCTTGTACTGGGCACGGCTCGTGTCTGTGGGATTACAGACTGATGCTTCGGGAGCTAATGGGCCCATGATGAGGTGGCCACGATGACCCATGTGTTCAGGGTCGGTCACACTCACGGGTCAACACCCATCCGATGGCCTCCACGCATGGGGTGTGAACCTGAGTAGGACACTGGGTCAACCAGTCTCCCCTGGGAATCAAAACTCTGGCGCTCCTGGACGGTCTGCGCACCGAGCGGCGCAAGCCAATCGATTGTGCTCTCCGACTAACAGTCGGGGGAGTCTGGGAACTGTATTGTTTCCTATAGAGCGGGGGTGGTTGCCTACCTTACGGCGACTGCTCTTGAAATGACCATTGGCCATCCGATCCCGGTTCAGACTCGGGCAAAGGACGCCTTGGTCCGCGATAGATTCGGTGCACACCGTTTCACCGCTTCGTATGGGAGAGGACCGCGCAAGCGACCTCGAACACGGAACCAATCGAGAGACCGGAGAAATCTGGTCACAATTGGAAGCAAGGGCGCGAGGGTCGGCCCGCCAGGTAACATTACTGGCTATCTCGCGGTAAGGCGTTGGCTTCTTGCGGGTTGTGACTTAGCTGGACGTTGGATTTGTTCTGTCCAAAGTCTTCTACGTTCACTGCAGGGCGACAGAACGAGAAAATCGTTAAAACGTCCTGTGGTGACGGGCTCGCCCGTTGTAGTTGACACCGCAAGTTAATGCTTCGAGACTCAGGGAAAATGAGGAAAGGAAACCAAGGAGCCGGATCCGTTGAGCGACCTCGTAGAGGGGTACCGGATATGCCGTCGCAACCTTGGGGGAAGGTGATCAATCGGGGACTGATAATTTGGTTGCTTTTTGGCCGGTTTATATAGGCCGTGCAATGATGCAATTTGAAATATTCTGAGTAAAAGAATAATTGTTTGATCGTGCTGATTCATCGCTCGACGAGTCAAAATAATAGCTGAATTGTGTCAGTGGATTTCATTGGAAATCGATGCATTTGTTGATCGTATGTAGTGGACTTAAGATCCGTTACAGACTATCCTTAGAGTTCGTCCAGCCTAACGTGAGCTTTCTAATGCTCTCGTAAGAAGAGATATCTGTGAAATATTCATAGTGCAAATTAAACAATCTTATAACTAGTCAATCACGAACTGCTATTGCCGTTAAAAAAATACACAAGATACACAAGAAAAACTGTACAATATTATATAGTTTATATTCAGTATTCAATATTCTGTATAATATTCTTTGGCATCCTTATTATTAAAAAAAACATACTAGTTGTAAAAATATACTTCTTCTTCTTGCAGTGCCGTCTCCTAACGGAGGTTGGCAATCATCCAGCTGATTTCTATCTTGGAAACCGCCGCAGTGCTCAGCTGCGGCAGTGCTCAGCTGGAACCATTGACGTACATATAAAATCGAAGACTGATTAAAGACTTGATATAAAATCACTGACGTACATTTTGCAGCCATGATGTCATTGGTCGCCCAGGCCTTCTCTTGCCTTGAATATTTACCTATATTTGGGGTTGCGCATTATGTGTCCGAAGTATTCAAGCTTGCGTCTCTTTATGGTTTTGAGTACCTCTGTACTTTTTTATTTAGTCTTTAAATGACTGTTGTACTTCGAACCGCCTGGACCCACGATATTTTGAGCATTCTCCGATACACCGACGTCTCAAATCCTTTAAGGCGCTTGGCCATCCTTTCTGTGAGTGTCCAGGATTCAGCTTCATACATATATGAGGACGAGAATACGTAGCATTTTGCTATATACGTACATAGATTGAGGCTCAAATTACGGTCACAGAGGACTTTCTCCATCTTTCACTGCATTATATATAGTTGGGGAGCCAGCGACCAAAAAAATTAAGAGTTTTGTAAAAGCTGATAGTAAAGTAAAGTAAAAGTAAAAGGTATTTATTTCCAATACAACCATACAATTGTGTAGGAAAGACAGTAATTAATCTTAAACTAGTTACTCAATTTAGACAAGAGATGATATACAATATATAGCTTTAAACTTACCAATTTACGAAAACATAGACTATATGATAACAGTTTACAACAAAACAATTAACGGTAAATAATATGTATTAGATTAAATGGGTAGATACGATGCTATGTATTTTCAAAATATTTTAAGAAGTCGTTATGGGCATACATGTTGATTTTAAGCAGATAGACTCGGATGGATCTCTTGAAAATATCGATGTTTTTAATTGCTTTTAGTCTTTCGGGCAATTTATTGAAAAGTTTGAGGCCTAAGTATCGACTAGTCGCCTGGAACTTGGCAGTACGTGCTACGAACGGTTGGAGATACAGGGTTTTATTCCTGGTGTCATGCCGATGTACTTCCTCGTGGGATATGGCCGAGCTCTTATTGCAATAGAATTCGCAAAGAGCTTCTTGAGCAAAAATCGCATATACGGTCAATATCCCTAGTTTTTGGAAGTGTTCACGACATGACTGCCGTGGACCAATACCTACTATCGCACGTATGGCTCTTTTCTGGAGATACTTTCATATTAGACAGTATTTTGACCATAGAATTCCGGGGTAGAGTCAGCAGAACAGATTCCGGGATACCTCGCGCTGACTTACTAGGAAAGGTGAAATTTTTATTAGTACCCCCAAACTCAAGTAGCACAAATTGGCTATATAAAGGTCACAGCAACGTTTTTGCTACAGCTTTTAGTCTCAAGAACTAGTTATATAGCAGGCATATAAATATCTGTATAACGTTTATACCACCAAATTAGTCGCATTTTATACGACTATTAGCTGAATGGTGGCGGAATAGCGGTCATAACAGCTACCGTCGATGGTATAGCGCTGAATAAGCGCTTATAAAGCACTTATAGCGCATGATGTGGCACTCTTAAATAGTCAGGCTGTAAAAGTGTTTCCAATTGATACTTTATTACAACTTCTAGTCGGCTAATGCCTCGAAATGATATAGAATGAATGCATAAAGTTAATAATAAAAAATATACGAAAGTTGAAAACCCAAAAAGAAATTCACTCGCATTTCACCAGAGGTAGGCACAATTTAGCACTACCCCGTCCATCTTTGGAATAATTTAAAAGGGATCCAAAATACGTTGTATTGGTGTTTACAATAAACTGCCTGAAAATATTAAAATTATATGTAGAAACGGGTAAATAGCCCAGTTTAAAACCGAAATTAAAATGCTAACTTATCGCGAGGGAATTATATATTACAAACGAATTATAATTAGATGGCTAACAATTTCCATCTCGATTTTACTTATTTAACTTTATATTTTTACCATTTTATTGATAATTATATTATTATTATTATTTCTAATTGTCTCCTTATTTGTGGGAGTTAATGGGCCCTTGCTGAGTTGGCCACGAAGACCTATTCTGTTCAGGGTTGGGTTAGGTTAGGTTGGTCACACTCACGGGTCAACACCTATCCGACGGCCTCCACGCATGAAGTTCGAGCCTGGGTAGGACTCTGGCCTTATGGTCAGTTTCCTCTGGCCTTATGGTCAGTTTCCTTCTGGCGCCCCTGGACGGTCTGCGCACCGTGCGGCGTAAGCCAATCGACTGTGCACTCTGACTAACAGTCAGGGGAGTCTGGAAGCAGTACTGTTTCCTATAAGGGGTGGTTGCGGACCTTACGGCGACTGCTCTTAAAATGACCATCGGCCATCCGATCCTGGGTAAACACCCGGGCAAAGGACGCTGTGGTCCGCGATATATTCGGTAAACACCGTTTCACCGCTTCGTAAGGGAGAGGACCGCGCAAGCGACCTCGAACTCGTAACCAATCGAGAGACCGGAGTAATCTGCTCACAATTGGAAGTAAGGGCGTGAGTGTCGGCCTGCCAGGTAACATTCCTGGCTATCTCGCGGTTAAGGCGTTGGCCTTTTACGGGCTTGTGACGTAGCTAGATGGTGGACTGTTTCGTCCCCAAGTCTTCTACGCTCACTCCAGGGAGATAGAACGACTAATCGTTAAAACTTCCTGAGGTGACGGGCTCGCCCACTGTAGTCGACAACCCAAGTTGTCTCCTTATTTGTAGTACCATTTAATATTATTTCTCAGGACGACTCAAGCTGTAGTTTTAAGTATCTAATACAACTATTATCAATTGTGTGGTGAGTCTCTTATGAAATATTTAGCATTCATTTTAAAGTTAATTTAACTTTAAGCGGCTATATAAAGTGTCTAATTTAAACTATGTAAAAGTTTTTGAAGACAATTAATATGATTTGATTCTATGCTGCCAAACTCGTGATTTTGGTGAAGAACAACTGGAATCAGCCAGAATGGCACTGGTCTGGGGTATGGCAGTACAACCACGAGCGACGTGGACTTGAAGAAGTCTCTTTTGCGGGGAGATTATGACAGCAAGAGTATGGCTCATGCTATTGGCCTTCAATGCCAGAATGATTGGACAACAATTGGGGACTTTTGCATTCCGCCTCCAATGCACTGGAAGGTAATGAATGCTCTATGACTGGACGCCAGAGATGCTGAAATTTTATTTGAATGCCTTTCAGCAATCTGTAGCTTTCTCAATAATCGAGAAAGCTACAGATTGGATTCTGGAGGTTGATTCGGTCTCTAAGCAGTATAAATTCCTTGAAAGTCTCGGATGCACAGCCCTCCGTCAAGATATAACTCTTTACTCTCTATCTCGGAAGGTGGCTCTTATTGTAGAATTAACTGTTCCATGGGAATCAAATATCCCAAAAGACCACGAGTACAAATTAAATAAATACCATGATCTTGCAAATGCCGTAACCCGGAACGGCTTCACTGTTCACCTTCACGCGGTGGAAGTTGGCGCTCGTGGCCTGCCAGCTAAATCTCTATTTCACCTCTTTAAAGATCTTGGCCTTTCCAGAAAAATAATCAACTCTTTCTTAGAAAAATTATCTAAAACTGCGATTTGCGCATCTCAAATTCTATGGCTTCGAAGGGGGAGTGAATGGGTGGCAAGGTGAACGCTCACATGTGGCAAGACAGCTGTCCTAAACCTACCACAGCCGGTTCGTAAGTCCGGAATCCACTGCTCACCCCCCAGAAGTGTAAAAAATAGTATTATGATGGGCCCGACTCCGGTCGGTGAATTCCATGGCAGCTCCGTTTGTATTTATTATTACTTAGTGCTATGTTTAGGTGTCAACATTCAGTGTAGATCTGAGCATTTAATACCAAAAAATAAATTAAGGATTGTCAAAAACCTTCACATAATACAAAAATTATAGTAAATAATAAATTGTACAAAACACTTAAATTGTTATGTATAATATATAACTACAATGAAATAGACAATAATTCCATAAACTTTTGAATTTTGATCAAACCTCTTATGTCCTATTTATAGGGTTAAGCTCATTTTTCACAGTATGTAAAGGCCGCGACAAATTTCTCGGTCCCTCGCACACATACTCAGATCACACCTATTGCAGTTATTAAACACCAGTACACTGAAACCAAAAAGGGATCAAAATCCTTTAAAATATTAGTGTTTCTATACTATATCGGTTTCAGTGCATTGGTGTTTAAACAATACAATACGTGTGATCTTAGAATTTATTTCTTTATTTATTTACTTATTAGTTTCAAATAGTATTCAAGGGCATTACAGATGAATCCAATTCGCCCTTGAATATTAAAGCTAGAGTGTAAGTCTAAAAATAAATGACTACATAACTAAATTAATTCTAACATTGAACAAGAAAAAAACATAAATATATAAAACTAAATAAAAGACAGATTATGATTAACACGAGATAGCAGGGAGTTGCCTTTTTAGCTGCCAAAGGGATTTACAAAAGATATCTATTTCTGTGGGTAAGGAATTAAGAACAGCTACATATAACCCTTCCCACTGGCCTGTCTACAAAAATATTTGTACGGTGGTACGGCACATTAAACAATAGATGCGATCTCCTCGCTGTTTAATTTTCCGGTTATTTAGCATGTGGACGAGGGACCGAGAAATCTGTAATTAGTTATAAATATAATTTCCAGCTTGATACTAAATGTAATAATTTTGTTTTCCAGAGTAAACTTGTAAATGGCAGGGTCATATCGTGTTATGGTATGACGGAAACGTGTGGTTCCATCGCAACTCATGTCCATGGTGCCGACGAGAAAGACATGCCTGTTGGTCGTATTCGATCTGCCTTATCAGCAAAGGTAAATAATTGGTTGTATTCGGATCCACTCATGTGGTCCCGTCCGTTTCTGTCTGTGGGGAGGATTTTTTCTGGGTATCACACACACAGCACACGCGTTCAGCATACAGCACACACACACAGCACACGATATATCACACACACAGCACACGCGTTTAAAAATCAAATTCAAAATCAAATGAACAATATATAGAACGACGCGCCCTAGATGCTAGGGGTTTTGATGAAACAGCTTATTTTTTCAACTACAACGGGCCCATCACCTCAAGAAGTTTTAACGATAGTGGTTGTTCTATCTCCCGTGAGGTGACAGAACGACCTAGCGTACATGACTTAGAGACAATACAAATCTGCTATATAGCTAAGCCAACATGCCCGTCAGTTGCCAACGCTTTACAGTTTACGGTGAGGCACCGGGAAAGATACACAGCGGGCAACCTCGCCCCTTACTACCAGTTTTGGAAGGATATCCCCGTCTGAAATTAACCATCAGGATACCCCCAACCTCCCGATGGTTACGGTCTCGAAGTCGCTTGCGCGACCTCTACCTGTCGTATATTCAGCGGTGATTCAGTTTGAATCTATCGCGGACTCTGAATTCAGGATCAGGTAGCCAATTGGTCATTTAAAAAGTATTTTCATAATTTCCCGACTCCTTCAGTGATGAGTCAGAGCGCACATTCAGATTGAATATCACCGCACGGTGCGCAATTGTCTAGTAGCGCCGCGCCGGGAGGCGTTACTCCAGGAGAAACCGATCCACCACCCGCGAGACCTGAGACGCGAAATTCCTTCCCGGGATAGTCCTGCGCACGAGGAGGCTACTGAATAGGAAATGAATCGTGAGTTGGACCGACTCGGAAACACAGTGGATCTTATGGCACAAGCTGCTCGAAACCATTCGCTACCGCCTAATTGAAACAAGGTTTTTTCAAACATATGAATTTAGCGCCCCCTTAAATTTCCGCCCAGGGCAGGTACTTCAGTTTTCTCTCATCTAGATCCGGGGCTAGAATGGTATATAAGAAAAAATCAACCATTTTGATCAAGCAAGTGACTGGCATTCAAATCGCATGTCGTTATTTTACCCCTAAATCCTCTGGAAAAAGTAAATTGCTACAATGCGAAAGAGGATTTAATCTGGACCCTTATTAGTGACGGCTTAGCGGATCGATACAGCTTTCATGAACTGACATGAATTGGGCGTAATTTCCACGTCGAGATATAGTCAGGGCAGCTCTGCAGTACCTAAAATAATGGACTAAAATGTTTGCGGGTGCAAAAACAACAACAAAAACATTATTCATGTCATATTCGAAAAATGTTTGACTCCGTTGAAAATACGGGCTGTTAGGGGCTCTCTAGACGATCAACTATGCTTGTCAAGCTTCGCGTCGCGGGCTGGGAGGGGATCGTTAACCGCAGGAAATAGGAAAATATAAAAAAAAAAATATAATACCATAGGTGGCATGACGTAACATGATGTAAATCATCAATCACAAAGCAGATAGTAGTCATCAATCAATCATCAATAAATCAATCACAAATCAATCAATCATCGATCAATCTATCATCAACCAACCATTTACGTCTAATTAACGTGACACCCAGGTAGAAAACTACAAAATTAGGCATTTTTGGTAAATATTAAAAAATATATATTTGCATATATCCTGCGGTTTACGATCCCCTCCCAGCACGCGACGCGAAGCTTGACAAGCGTGCTTGATCGTCCAGAGAGCCCTTTATCAACGTAATGAAATGATGCTAAGTAGATGATAGATATGTCGCAGCCAGATGCTGTAATTTAAAATTATCAATTTTGCCTGCGAAGAACATGTTTATGATAGGTTTTACTGTCTGTGATGATATCTCATTTTATTTTCATTATTAATTTGCCTTTTAGATCGTGGATACCGTAGGGAGAGAACTTGGGACGTACGAACCGGGAGAACTTCTTATTAAAAGTGATTTTATATTTAAGGTAAGAGTACAAAAGGTAAAGAAATTTAAGTTGATAAAATCGACCGAAGCAACGAGAACACACTGCACATTTTGTTGATGTAACTGCAAAATAAACTGCACCACCACACCACTGCTTTGTGATTGAGTATCCGTGATAATCCTTTAGCATACATAGGGTTTTTCAGATATTTTGTTTTATTTTATTTGTTTTGTGGGACTTTTATAAGGTTTTTATGAGTCCTGTAACACTGCGACCATTTCTGATCTATTTTGTTCGCCACCTACTATAGTTCTGCGCTAAGCCTCGTGTCATTTAAGAACCGCAAAAGGCTTTTGGCGCCAGATTGTTTTATCTCCTCAGGTTGGAGGTAATGACCACCCAAATGGGTGTATCTTTTACGCATCAGCGGGCCACACTCGCACATGAGGTGCAAGGGAGTTTCCTCTGCCTCTTGGCAGAACCTGCACATTTTCGTGTCCCGGAACTTGAGGTTGTACATGTAGATATTTTGTTAGGAAGCCTACATATGAATCAAGAACAATACACTTTTCAATTCTGTATTATTTTCATTACAGTTATTAGTTTAACCCTTCGAGTAGCGGCATAATTTCATAGCAGACCGCGGCAATTTATTGGAATTTCTTGCAATATCGCCGCGCTCGACAAAAAGTACTGTAACTATGGAACTACTATAGCAATCACAAAAATAATAACTGTGCAATGATTACATTGAAACTATGTATATAGAACATTGAACATTCATTCTGTGAAACAATTAGATAATTATGAATAAATATGAGAATATCGAAAAAGTGATAAAAACTCGGCATTTCTAACTTGTACTTGTCTTACGGAAAAATACGGAACCCTATTTAGAAATAGTAAATACTGTCATGATTTTTATTAACTTTTCTATCAAAGTTTAAATAATTCGTTTGGCTTATTTACATACAAAAATATTTAGATATTAGCTCATAAAAACCAATAAAAATTTTGATGATTTCTCGAAAAAAAAAATATGATGTTTGACAATGGAATTTTACCAGAAATATCCGCGAAATGGCGCTCGAAATTATTCTAGCGGCCGTCGATGTATATGGTAATAATGAGATATTTGGTATGGATTTTAGGATGCGTACGAATTAGAAAATAATATTACTGTGCGCTCTGGAAGAAAGCCGCCAATATTGATCGGTAGTCAACGGTGTTCTGATGTGCAACCAAATTTGGTCGTTACGTAGCCGAAGGGTACTTGAGTTGTCAGTTGCTGCGTAAAAACCCGCCGTCACTCGAAGTTATAATGATCTGTGTCGTTCTTTCTTCCATGAAATGAACGCAATGAATCAGAACACCGTTGACTACGTAACGACCAATATTGGCTTGCTCCCGGAGTGCACATTAATATTATTTTCTAATTCGAACGTATCCTAAAATTCATACCAAATATCTCATTATTACCATAGATACATAGACGGCCGCTAGAATAGTTTCGAGCGTCATTTTGCATACATAACTGGTAAAATTCCATTGTCAAACATATTTTTTTTTCGAGAAAATATCAAAAATTTTATTGGGGTTTATGAGCTAATATCTAAATATTTAGTGCGTAAATAAGTAAAACGAAATATTATTTTTGATACAGAATCTAATAAAGATCACGATTGTATTTACAATTTTTTAATAGGGTTCCGTATTTTTCCGTAAGCCAAGTTAGAAATGTCGATGTTTTTCACTTTTTCTATTTTCTCATATTTATTCATAATTATCTAATTGTTTTACATAATGAGATTTCAATATTCTATATACGAAATCTCAATGCGATCATTGCAAAGTTATTTTTTTTATGGTTGCTGTAATAGTTCCAAAGTTATATTACTTTTTGTCCAGCGCGGCGATTTCCAAGAAATTCCAATAAATTGCCGCGGTCGGCCATGAAATTATGCCGCTACTCGAAGGGTTAATATTATTATCTACGACACATATGCAGTCTACAGCAAAATGTTGATTTGATTTGATTAAATTGTTATTTTTCCAGACATACTATAAAA
This sequence comes from Micropterix aruncella, assembly GCA_944548615.1. Classification (NCBI taxonomy): domain Eukaryota; kingdom Metazoa; phylum Arthropoda; class Insecta; order Lepidoptera; family Micropterigidae; genus Micropterix; species Micropterix aruncella. The sequence goes on along the minus strand of OX155969.1, from coordinate 19,570,147 downwards.
ATGAAGAAGCCACAACAGAATCGTTCACGGAAGATACATGGTTCAAAACTGGGGATATCCTCTATTATGACGATTCCAAATACTTCTATTATGTGGATAGGCTAAAAATGATGATGAAGTATAAGAATAATCAGGTATATTAAATTATTATTGAATTCCCTTAGGGTAAGCCCAGCATCACGATTACGACTCCTATTACTAGCACCAGGAGCAGTATGGGCAACTCCTACTTTTTTACCTTATACCTTTGCCTTACGAGGTGAGCGAATGTTTGCTGAATGAAGTCAGCAGTCAACTAGCTGACCCGTGCCCACTTCGTTGGGCGGTAAAACTTTTTACTTGTGACGAAATTATGAGTGTGGTTCGGTTAGTACTGAGTGCTATGATTTATTTCCTAACTGCCAAAAGAAGGGTTATATTTTTACTGCATATGTATGTATGTATTTGCATGCAAATTTGACTATATTACCGGTATTTGTGAGTGTCTTCTTGTGAGTGTCTTATTTGTAAGTGTTTTATCTCTTAAGCATTTATGCAGTAAAAGGGAAATTATATGCAGTAAGAGGGAAAAGTCTTTTGTTTTAAATACTTGAGACGATACCTTTACTTACTTTGATATGAATTCATAATTGTTGAAAATATGACCAATAAACATGACCTAACGATTTAAATTATTTGTGTAATATAAAAAACTACTCTTTGTGACTTAAATATAAAATTTAGACATATGCTGTCGCTGACTTTTTTGTAGGCATTAGCAAGCTCTACAACTTTTCTCTAGAACTCAATTATATATCTCTCATCGTTAAAGCAGCGTTCGTAAGAAACCTTTTCATTCGACCGTTTTTTCTCCGACTTACTTTGCAAATCCGACTACCACGAAAAAGTCTTTTAATTTTTCGGATTAATATATAGCCTATGACACTCACAAATAATGTGGCTTTCTATTGGTAAAAGAATTTTCAAAATCGGTTCCGTAGATCCAGAGATTACTTCCTACAACCTCACAAACTTTACCACTTTATAATATTAGTATAGATAAGGGTTAAAAAATGGTCTCAGTTTGGAATGGTCAATTATATTATTGTTACTTCCACCAATGCATTCATCCTTATTATATCCATGCAATTTAATAATAATTGTAACAAATATTATAATATTTATGAACAGATATCGCCGGCAGAATTGGAGAACGTCATCCAGACTTATCCAGGTGTAGCCATGGTTGTTGTTGGTAAAATCGAAGTACCACCAGATGACTTGCCAGCTGCATTGGTTGTCAAAGAAGGCGATTCATTTGTAACTGCGCAAGATATTAAGGATTATGTGATGAGTACATATGTTAAATAAGTGCAATGTCGTATTTGGAAGAAAGGTCACTTTTCCATTACCTCTCCTTATCTAAAGCAGCTGGCTAAATACTGAAAAATATTTGTTGTTCAACGGTTCGACGAGAACGAAATATAGATATTGGATAAATAAGCAATTAGGGAAAAATAACGTTTTTATGGGCGACAAATTAAAAACAATATTAAATTTATCGTATAGGAAAGAAAGAGCACATAGACGATATTCAATGCCATTCTATGCATCACACGGAGGAGTTTGACACATCAGGAATTCTAAACCCCCCCAAAAGCTATAGCCCGTAACCTAACAGAAGACATACAAGGTGAGATTTAATTAACCGGTATCCTTCAAGGGGGTGAGTCAGTACGAGCAAGTAAGCAACTTTTGATAATTATTAATAGGAAAATCTAAATAAAAAAATGTTTTTTTTATTTGAAAATTTGAAATACTTGACTATTAAATAAGAGTTTAATAAGCGTTTGAGCGCGCTACGCCATCTAGCGGTAGGTAAAATATAGCTTATTAGCATTATTAGCAATATTTTACCTACCACTAGATGGCGCATCGTACTCAGCATACTATTTTTCATAAAATAATTTTTTTCGTATTTAAATAAAATATATATATTTTTTTAAATAAATTTATTTTCCCACAATTTCTGTCAAAAGTTGCTCATTTTCTCCTACGGATTCACCCTTTTCAAGTATGCCGTTAAATTAAACTCACCTGTATACAGAAATAAATACTAATCAAGGGATCCAGTAGACAACATTAACAAACATGGTATTTTAAGATATTCGGACTTCGCAACGCGGTATTAAATCGCCATTGAAACCAAGTACCTACACAATCTTCTGTCTTTTTACAAAACTGCCCAAAATGAGTGTTAAGTGTTCACAAATAATCTATATATGTTTTCCGTTTCTTTATTCCACCATAACTTCTAAACGCTTGAACCAATTTAGGCGTTTCATGTCGTCCCGTGTGTCATAGGATACGTGCCGCGACCCCTTTCTCTGATTTAAGGAGAAAGCAGCGTTTTAAATATAAATCGCTGTGTAACGCGGTGCGTGTTGACATTCATCATTTGACAGTTTAGTTTTTTTCGTTGTTCCTCCTCGCGGCCGACAGGAATAATATCCGGTAGGCCTAGTAACGAAGAGAAATATTTGGAATATTAAATAAGAAAATAAATTATGCAGTGTTTATTATTACAATTAAATTAAATGTTTATTATTATTAATTTGTTTATTATTACACTCCACAAAATATTACCGAATTTTAAATAAATACACAAACACAGTTACAGTCTAACTACGTCAACAAGCCCCTAAAAGCTCAACGCCATACCACAAAGAACTATATCGTAAACCGCAGGATATACATATATATTTTTTTTTATATTTACCAAAAATGCCTAATTTTGTAGTTTCATATCAGGGAGTTACGTCATTCATCAATTAACTACGTCTAATTAACGTGACTCCCTGGTATAAACTACAAAATAGGGCATTTTTGGTAAATATTTTAAAAAAATATTTGCATATTTTCTGCGGTTTACGATCCTTTCCCAGCCCGCGACGCGATGCTTGACAAGCATGCTTGATCGTCTAGAGAACCCGAGTAGGAGATAGGCTAGGTATGATGGAATCTTTAATTAAATTAATGGAATCATAAAATACATCTAATCCATTACATGATTTATCAAAAACGCGACAAATTCTGGTAAGAGGTCTATTCGACGCGATATTGCTATTGCAAGCGAAGATTTCTATATACAACTTTTCCATCATATGTTTGAGCTGTAACATAAATATTTGAAAATCCGTGTTCGATTTTCTATATTACCTACATACAATGAAAAGACTTTTTAGCTTACGTTGCTGTGTTTTGTAGCTTTCTATATTGTATTTTGTAAATATGCAGCTTGCTTCTCTGATCTGACTGGAAATGTCTTATTTGCTTTTCCGAAATGTTGCTTTTGGAAATGTCTCATTTGCTTTTATTTGCTGAAATGTCTTATTGGAAAAAAATTGTCTTATTTGCTTTTCCTTATAGTAAATTGTTGCCCGCAATGGAAAATATGTCTAGATATAAACTAAATAATAAATTACATACGTTGACATTGTATGATGACAAATTCCAATTGTTTGACATAAATACTTTTAATAAGTATTTTTACTCTTTCACAATAGATAATGTTTATCTTTCAAATTTTTGCAAAAAACAGTTAGCAAATGGGCTATCATATTGTTTGAATTACTCAGGCAAAACATCGGCAAACACCACTGCTACTAATTAGCAGTTGAACGATTTGACATTAAGTAATGACAATTCAGAATATGTTGCATATTCTTTAAATTAGACTTTAAGAAAATAGAGCGAAACTCTGGCTATGTAATTAATGAAAATGAAAACTTAAGTAGCAATAATGGTAATTTAATACAATTGTCTTCAGAGAAAATTAATAATATAAATAATCTGATATCCCCATCAGTGGTTATTACTCAAGAAAATATGCCAAAAAATTGTATAAATCTGGTGCATCAGAATATTCAGGGGATAATAGGCAAAGAGCTAGAATTAGAATTGTTCTTGAACTGTAATCATATCGACATTCTATGTATATCAGAATCATGGCTCAAAAGCCATCAGATCATTTTCAGTTCCAATAACCATCAGATTGCCAGCTCATTTAACAGAGTTCGGTTGATACGTGGTGGCTCTTTAATAATTACAAAGAAATGCTTGAAATTTAAAGAAAGACGTGATATTGTGAGCCTCTCTGTCGAACGAGTTTTAGAGATTGCATGTATAGAATTGGAGGAAACCATTGTTATGAGTGTATACAAACCACCATGTGCGCCTTATGAAGCTTTTTATAAAATTATGGAAGATGCCTTATTCAAAATAACCAATAGTCCTAAAACAATTGTTATTTGTGGAGACTTTAACATCAATATATTAGAAAAAAAACCTTGACATGTAACTTTTTAAATTTATTTAGATCATGTAACTTTAATGTTTTTCTTGAACCTACGAGGATAACTGCCTCAAGTGCTACTTGTATAGATAATATATTGACAAACATAAAACCCAATTATAAATCACTAATTAATATTTTGCACTCTGATCACTGCGGTCAGTTAGTATCATTTCCTAAGAAAAGCACTAGGGTTCTAAGAAAAAATATTAGCTTTATTCCAATTACTGGGTGCCGTCTAGGGGAATTTAAATCTAGCTTAATTAGCAAATTACAAAGGTTGCCAATTCATGTCAATCCTGACCAACTTTATGACTCATTCTTTGAATTAATTAGAGTTGAATTTAATAGAATCTTCATACCTAAAACGAAATCGATCAGTGATCGCTTATGCTTTAGTGATTGGGCAATTGTTGGTATTTACTAAAGTCGTAATAAATTGTATGAACTGTATAACGAAAAAATTTATAATCATAGTGCGACTTTTAAGAACTATGAAAATAACTATTCCAAAATATTCAAACGAACCTGTTCCACTGCGAAGTCAATTTATTTGAAGAATAAGATCAAAAACTCTACAAACAAAATTAAAGCTACATGGAATATTATTAATAATGAAACAAATAGGGTAATAGCTCGCACAAGGGACTTTCATTTAAAGATAAATAATTTAGACATTAAAGCGGATATGGAAGTTGAGCGATTTTTTACGAATATACCGTTAATAACGACTAACGCCCTCAAGTCGTCTTCCATTTCAGCTGAGATGCTACTTAAAGAAAGCGTTTCCGCATGAGTTACCGACTTCGCTTTCACTATTGTTAACTGCAATGATATAATAAATGCCTTTAAAACAATTGAGATAAAGAAAACTATGGACCTTTGGGGATATTCTGTAAAAACAATTTCATACATCATAGAAATAATCGCACCTTATCTAGCATAAATATTCAATTGTTGTGATACTTCTGGAGTGTTTCCTGATCTGATGAAACATAGTAAAGTTATACCATTATTTAAATCTGGCGATACTTCTGATCCCTCGAATTTTCGACCAGTTTCCGTACTTCCCACTTTGAGTAAAATTTTCGAAAAATTAATTCTTAGACAATTGCACACTCATTTTAACAAATATAATTTACTTCATAAGAAACAGTTTGGATTTACAAAGGGTTGCTCAACCATAGATGCGGGAACCGAACTATTGACAGGTATATTGAATGCCTGGGAAGAGTCACAAGACGCATTAGGCATCTTCTGTGACTTGTCTAAGGCATTTGATTGTGTACACCATGATACACTAGTTAGGAAATTACATCACTATGGCATTAGGAACAAGGCTCTTGATCTTCTTACTTCTTACTTGGGAAATAGAATTCAGAAGGTTGATGTAAACGGTAAAAGATCATCAGGATCAATGGTCACCATGGGTGTCCCACAAGGCTCCATTCTTGGCCCATTTCTCTTCTTAATATACATAAATGATTTACCCTTTCACATAAGGAATAATCACGAAATTGTATTGTTTGCTGATGATACTTCTTTGACGTTTAAAATTAGTCGAAAATTGTACGATTATGACGAAGTTAACAATGCACTCTCAAAAGTTGTCCATTGGTTTAATGTAAATAACCTACTATTAAATGAAAGAAAAACCAAAGTGATTAAATTTTCTACACCTAATGTTAAGCAGGTACAAACCAATGTAGAAATAAATGGAACTAGACTGGAGCCTGTTGCTTCAACTGTGTTTCTAGGGATAACAATTGACTCCAAATTACAATGGGGCCCACAAATTGAGAAAATGTCAGGAAAACTTAGCTCTGCGACATACGCAGTTAAAACAATAAGGCGGCTGACTGATGTAGATACAGCAAGAATAGTATACTTTAGTTACTTTCATAGCATTATGTCCTATGGGATTCTTCTCTGGGGAAGCTGTGCGGACATCAATAACATCTTTATACTACAGAAACGTGCTGTAAGAGCTATATATAAACTTGGTCCTCGAGTTTCACTTAGAGAAAAATTCAAAGAGATAAATATTCTTACTGTTGCATTACAATATATATACGAAAATCTGTTGTATGTCCACAAGAATATTGACAAGTTTAAAATAAAAAGCGACACTCATAATTTTAATACTAGACATAAGCATAACCTTGTTGTACGTGCTACTCGTTTCCACAAAATAAGCAATTCTTTTTTGGGACAATGTATACGCTTCTATAACAAACTTCCTCATACTATTAGAGAACTATCTGTAAATAAGTTTAAAGCTACCATCAAAGCAAAATTGTATAAAAAAGCATACTATACAATATCTGATTATGTAAATGACAAAACGGCTTGGGAGTAAGGCTTGGACGCATCATAAGAACATAAATTAAAAATAATATTTAATTGTGTCCATATGAATAAAGAACATTTTGATTTTGATTTTTTTGAATGCTAAAGTGACTTATTATTTTTTATTGTTTACGTATAATAGGCTATATATTCGTCTTCTGGCATCCATGTTTGGTTAAACATAATAATATGATGCCAGTATCTAATTTACTTAGGATAGCTTCCGGGGTTTAGACAATTCTTTTCCAGACTTTGAATCTTCAGATTCATCATATTTAAACTACTTGTTTTTAATTTGGTTTCTTTCTTTTTTTTCTTAGAAATAACCATAAATGGACTGAGGCCTTGTATCTTTTTTTCTTTTTTAGGCCTCTTGTCTCGACAAATTCGGTAAAAGCGTCTCCAATTAGTTTAGTAATGTTAAGATTCCCTGCATTATTGATGACGTTTCCAGCCGATTCATAGTCCGTTTCTACCAAAACATCTGTTGCCAAATAAAACTTGCGTATTTGTATTCCGTTGTTGTATGAGATTGCTTTCAAAGGCACAACAAAGGCCGGGGTACTAACTTATTAATCTATATATATAAAACAAAGTCGGGTTTGTTGGAACACTTATAACTCGAGAGCGGATGGACCGATTTTCATGGTTTTTGATTTGATGTATTTGTCTCCGTCCCGAATAGTATAATACCTATTAAAAACAAAAATTGGAAAATTGACGAAAAATTACAATAAAAGAAAAACATTTTATGCATTAAAAAAATGTAAATCCATGTTTTTCTCATGGTCAGTTGTACGTGGCATGTTCACGTATCGGCAAATCATCCTCTTTATTTGTTCTTGCGCCTGATAAAAAAAAAATATGTCGTATATCACAAGGTGCTTCAATGAAGAGAATTAAACCGAGTGCATTCCATGCTGCACAATATGTAAACAGTTTAATTCAATCATGTCTTGCTGACACGCGATTGATATACTTAATTTTTGTAGTTTTATATATCTTTTTGTGGTATTATCTTAATAAAGTAGTGAACTTAATATTTATTATGTATTCATTTTATTAATTTCATAAAATCATAAATTAAGTTCAGCTAATTTGTAACACGACATTCATTGACTGTTAGGCGGTACGAAGTTCGCCGGGTCAGCTAGTTAATATTATAATAAAATATACATATTTTAAATTATTTGCAGAAAATCTGGCCCCTTTCAAACAACTACACGGAGGAGTCGCTTTTGTGGATTCGTTGCCTCTAACGCCAAATGGAAAAATTAACCGCAAAGCTACAAATGAGATATTAAAAAGAGTAAAACTGATATAATAAAGTATTGAAACAAATTCCGAGGTCTATTATTAGATTTGTTGACATGGAACAAGTTATGACAGTTGGGCAGCATGGTACAGATCGTCGCATACAAGCGTGAAATAACTTGCAGTGTTTTATCTTTTTTACAAGCTTTATTTTAACTTGCGATATTCGTATCATAAGTTTCAAAATTTGCAAAAGTCTGTTTCAAAATTTGCAAACCATTTCTCAACCACTTGATACTATCCGTTTGAGCTAAAATTTGGCATACCTACTTATTAAATTTCGGTGGCAATGCGAAATTATGATACAGTCAAGCTGATTTGATAATGGAACCGGGATGTAAGAACTAAACTTCCCTGATATGCAAATGATAGGACAGTCTAATTTGGGATAGTATGTTTTGTTATCATGTGTACTTTACAATACATATGATGACGAGTGTCTAAAGATGAGTTGAAAGATTGCCACTGCAACTCCCTAAAGGAAAGTGTTAAGGTAGTAAAGTTTGGGCTCATTTGCTTTGTTGTCTTGATTAATTTCTATTACACGTGACGACGAGAGTCTGAACATAGAGCCGGAAGATTGCCACTGGAACTCCTGGATAGAAAATGCTAAGATAGTGGAGTTTGGGCTCGTTTATTTGGTTGTGTAACGGACCTTAAGTCCATAACATGTCATCAACAAATGTATGGATTTCCAGTGAAATACACTGACACAATTCAGCTATTATTTTAACCCTTGAAGCCATGAATTAGCACGATGAAACAATACTTTTACTCGGAATATTTTGGATTGCATCATTTATCGGCCTATATAAACTGGCGAAAAAGCAACCAAAGTATCATTCCCCGAGTGATCACCTTCCCCCAAGGTTGCGACGGCATATTCGGTACCATTCTCACGAGGTGTATCAACGAATCCGGCTCCTTGGTTTCCTATCCTTATCCTCCCTAGTCACGAAGCATCAGTCTGTAATCCCACATACTCGAGCCGTGCCCAGTACGAGATACTAGGAGCACACATACAATCCTCATCCATATATCCTCGTAACCGAGGTCGCGCATCAATACACTCGCGTCAACGTAAACTGTTCGGGAAGCGTTATAACTGGCAATATCAAACCTTCAATCAATAAATACCTTCTACTTCATTCAAAACCGCCTTTCAATACGGAGATAACTCGTAAGTTGATACCACCACCTCACACCGAACAATTACAGTGTTATTAATAAACGCAGACTAATTCCTATTCCGCGCTTAATCCTCGGAATAAACGAAAGTGCCATTAATAAACCTGGAATAGCACTATTCCGTCGCTAATACTACTAGACTATCTCCTGTCAGTTTAGTCCGTGGTGTGAGGTGGAATAGTGCAGGAATAGCGGTGAACAGTTGCGTGTTTTGCGACATACCAGCGATTTGTTCAGATTTTGCGTTCGTTATTAGTGATATTCCGTGAGAAAATGGATGAAATGAATTATTTTCGTACCGTCAACGTTTGCGCGTTTTTAGGCTCCGAAAGCCGAAATTTTACAAAAGGCGCTTCGACCCATAATATGTCAAATTGCCGGATTAGGAATTTTGCAAAAAGTATCGTTTCTGGAAGGTGAGTATTCTAAAAATTGTGAATATGGTACGTCCTGAGGTTCGAGGCGACAAAAAAGGTGGATACAAGAAGCCCGATCTGCAAGTCGCCGCGGCAATCAGTTGGTTGTAATAAGGTTAGTTTCTCTGTAATTTGTTTCTTTCTATATATGTTTATACTTTATAGTAATATGTTATTGCGTTTTACTTTCAGATTCAAGCTTAATGCGCAGACCTAGGTTATCGACTGTATCCCAAGAGTCGGCGGAGAAGCTGGACAAAACTATGTCAATCGATAAAACTATTTTTTGATCAACAAGGTTATGGTTGCCCTTAATAATAAATAAAGAATTAGTAAGTGCATAAATATTCTTTCATTGTACTTATTAAAACCAAGCAGCCGACACAACAGAGGTATTGCGAATTGAGGTTATGTCGCAGTTCGAATGACAGCTGAGACCTAAGTCTAGCCAAGTTGACAACATAACGAACCGAATATGACAGTGTTACTATATGGAAAAAAATGCTTTCACTCTAATCCGCCGACTAACTAGTCTAGGTTTAAAGCTGGTTTATTAATACCATTGCTTTAATACCCGAATTAAGAGATAATACGCGGACTTAGTATTCCGACGATAGTCTGCCGATTAAGGAAATCTATTTAATAACACTGAGAGTCTAGTGAGGAGTGGTCGCCTCACAGTTGTGATGATTACTATTTTTTTTTAATATTTCGAGATTCAAGTATGACTAAAACGCCCTCTGTTGGGCCGATTTAAACCACAATTAAACTCTTGCCATGACTAAATGACGCCTGCATGCCAAATTTCAGCTAAATCGGATAAAGTGTTTGGGTGCTATAGAGGAGGAATACACACACGCAGACACACAGACACATAGACACAGAGAGACTTCAATCTGGAAATAATCTTGATCTTCTCTGGAAAATGGAGAGGATGGGTGGGGGTAGGGGGGGAGGGGTCAACATGTATATATCCGTCTTCATCACAAAAAAATATTTTTGCGTGTTCACAAAACTTTACCTCCTCGTCGGTTGGTAGGCAAGTAAAGTTAAATGTTAAATTTTAAATATGTATGGGTATAAATAGAAAATCATTTAGCATGTCGCCGTATCGGATGACCCTTTTTCGTTAACTTTTAAATACTTATTTTTAAAATTTAAATTTTATTTTTAATATATGAGTAGTTTAAGTAAAATGTTTTTAAATCTCATAGATAAACATTATTTTTGAGATAATTTTGCACGTCTACTTATCTGATGACTCTTACTATTATATATGTACCTACTACATTACCATTCCGTTCCGATACTATTCAGTTTACTATTATATACTACAATAACTTATTTTTTTAACGTAAACTATATAACCTATGCACAAACCTAACGTAACCTATACGTAAGCCTAAAGTAACCTATGCACAAGCCATTTTTTTACATTTGAAGTGTTTGGTGTCGTTAGCATCGTTATGTCATTTCAGGTGTCATATGGTAACTAAACTGTCCAAATGTCAAATAAATAATTGCCCAGAGTCGAAAACATCGTCCAAATGTAAACAAAATTTTAAAATATCGTGTTTATTATCAAATGAGTCTTATTGAGTAGATTGTGGACAACATGATTATCACAGAATGCGCAATCGTCTTTAAACACTGGTTGTTTACAGAGGTAGCACGCGTCAATGAAGCCGTAACGGAGCATCCGCAAATTGATTTTTTTTTCAACGATTATCGTTTTATTCGGAACTTTATTCCCTAAAAACGTGCTTTTCTGGGCAAAAAAATTTTTGGTAGCTTTGGGCCCTGGCTGATTTGGCCACGAAGACCCATTTGTTCAGGGTTGGTCACACCCACGGGTTAGCACTCATCCGATGGCACTCACGCATGAAGTGAGAGTCCGGGTAGAACTCTGGCCTTGGCTAGTTTCCCCTAGGAGTCAATATTCTGGCCCTCCTGGACGGTCTGCGCACCGTGCGGCGTAAGCCAATCGATTGTGCACTCTGACTAACAGTCGGGGGAGTCTGGAAGCAGTACTGTTTCCTATAAAGCGGGGGTGGTTGCTGACCTTACGGCGACTGCTCTTGTAACGACCATCGGCTACCCGATCTCGGGTGGAACATGCCGGGCAAAGGACGCCGTGGTCCACGATAGATTTGGTTTACACCTTTCCACCGCTTTGTAAGGGAGATGACCGCGCAAGCGACCTCGAACTCGTGACCAGTCGAGAGACCGGAGAAATCTGGTCGCAATTGGAAGTAAGGGGTAAGTGTAAGCCCGCTGGGTAACACACCTGATTATCTCGCGGATAAGGCGTTGGCCTCTTACGGGCATGTGGCGGAACTTGATGGAGAACTGTTTTGTCCGTCTTCTGTGTTCAATTCACGGGAGATAGAACGACCAATAGTTAAAACTTTCTGAGGTGGCTGGTTCGCCCGTTGTAGTTGACAGCTCTATTTGCGCAAACAATTTTTTTGTTATAGTTATACATACTAAAGTTTGCTTTTTGTACCGGCGGTCATGTTTATTAATTTTAAAGTTATTGTTCTTGTAATCATAACTAATCGTTCTAAGAAATAATCAATCAGCGCCCCCTTTTAAAAATATAATATTTTTCTCAAAACTTTCTGACCTACCTGCTATTTACTTCGTTCTAATCTGGTGCTCTACCTTGTTCCTAATTTTCGTAGTTGATTGTCTGTTTCCGATTAGGGAGATCCCCTGCCGCGAGTTGTTAATGTTGATGTGTCAATAGTATTATTGTTGCTCGATCAACATGTCGTATTAAATCGAGGTCTGCTGAAAGGTATGTCAGTGTTATTTAATATTAGGTGTTTTCAAATAATCATATTAATCTTATCAATATTTCATCGTTATTATTCATTTCCTCATATATATTATTCTTATCAATACGTTGATTGATTAATTAATTCAATTTAATTGTTTAAACCGTAATCCGCACTTTTATCCGATTTTTTTGCGAGTTGCGATTATATTTTATAGTTCAGTATAAAAGCGTATAAACTGAACCCTATTGTTTAGATTTGGCTGCCTATCTGTCCGTCTGTCACCGTCACTGGGCTCAATTGCGTTTCTTCGTGAACTAAAATCGGATATTAGTGCATGTGAACAACAGTAGATACAGGGCAATACATTAAAGCGAGATGTGAAATAAACGGTTGTCACTTTTCCTCATTAAAACTAACCCCCCCCCCCCCCCCCCCTCGAAGATAAAGTAGCTGACTCTAAGACCGCACGAAATGTGTTCAAACTAATTGAGATGGCTGTAAGTTAGACAGGTAGTTTTGAAGCGGGAAAAAATCGACTATCGATCATTTTATTTTCTTCTCCAACGTTTTAGTTTTAGTTCACGAAGAAACGCAATAGAGCCCAGTGGGCCTGCGTTTCTACTATAATCGGAAATTAGTTCGTGTGAACAAAACAGCACAATACGCTACAGTGGAATGTGAAATAAACGATTGTCACTTTTTCGCATTAAAACTACCAACCAAAGATAAAGCATCTGAATCTATCACCGCACGAAATCTGTATCGTTCGACAGGTAGTTTTTATCGACGATCGTTCGTTTCATATTCCGCTTTAACGTATTGCTATCTCGTCGCTTGAACTAATTTCAGCTTTAGTTCACAAAGAAACGCAATCGGGCCCACTGTCGACATAATTGTCACTGTCGACAGGAATACTTTGGTATACCTAGTCCATGTAATTTGCTAGCCACACCTAGCTCAAGAATCGAACGTAAAAATTATTCCAAAAATTATGAAAAATATTACTTTATTTAAAGGAAAACTAAAGTGGTTAAAAAAACATTTTTTCTGCACAGTCGAGTCGATTATCATTTAAAGGTATCATTTTGCTGATTTCCAAAACATTAGCTATTTAGGTGCTTGTAAAATCCCCGTCCCCTCCATATTTCCAATGATTCCCGTATATATATATTTTTTGGTGGATTTCTGTAACTACATATCATAGTTATAAGGAAATTAAAAAATCTACACACAAAAAGTAACTACCTGGGCTAAATTGCATTTCTTCGTGAACTAATATCGGAAAATAGTTCATGTGAATGAAAAAGAGCAGTGTGTGAGAGCCGAAAGTAAATTGAACGATCGTATATTTTCCAACAAAAAAACTTCCTACTGAACGAAAAGTGACCATCATTCATTTCATATTCCGCTCTAACGTATTTGCCTGTCTCGCTCGCATAAACTAATTTCGATTTTAGGTCACGAAGAAACGCTATCGGGCTTATTGGGTTCGAGTACCACTTACGGAATAATTGTGCCAAGTATGAGCCTTTATTCGCAAAAGGCAGAGTTCCCATACAAAATATTGCACTAAATCCCCAAGCTTGATTGTCAGTTGTCAGTTGACTAGGCTGTTCTCATACTAATATAAGATGATATGTAAAAATGTATATAATAAGAGAATTTTATAAGCTTATATATTTTATATAATAATAAGAGAATTTTATAAGCTTTCCTTTTTACATGAAGCATAATTCCGATATCACTAAAGTTAGCGATATATAAGCGAAAAACTGATTCGGGGCGCCATTTTTCCATGATGGCGGCTCGAGCGCAATATATAGAGTAAGGGACTTTTAGTAGGTTAAACAGTACGCATCAATCTATGCTAAGTTTCAGAATATTATTAATTATTTCCGTCAAACGTCGAAATTTGTTCCTATTTGACTGGGCAATATTGTCTGTCAGCATTTACTGTTTCTTTTACGAAGTTCGTCGTAACTTGTGGCAAGCAAATGTTCTTGTATCTTTTTTTGGTTGGTAATGTACTTTTTTTTCAAGTCCAAGGCTAATTTATTTTGGTTTTTATTTTTCAAACTCCAATTAGCAAGAATTTTGCTCCAAATTAAAAGTGGTACGGATTTCCTTTCATGATATAAGTGTCTTTATTGTTAAATTAGTTGTTTAAATTAAATAAACAACTCATTTGTTCGAGTTTTAAATCAGTGGAATATTTGGTTTGCTACAGATAAGTTTCAGATTTTCATTCAATTTGGCAACGAATTTTTGACTTGAATATAACGTGGGTTTATATTTTGCCTTTTTATATATGGATAGTTAATAAAACCATAGGTAAGCTGTTTACATTCGAGATATTTTGTAAACCTTATTTTGAAACACTATTTTTCATATATTGATTCCAAACATTATTATTTAGAAATTTATATGTGTGCGTTTGTTTATTTCAGTGTGTCGTCTTACTACCTAATAACTCCAAAACTACTGAAAAACATTATTCTTTTTTTGAATAGAAACGATATTTTAGGTTGATTCTTTTTTTGTTCTGATCGCTATGGTCTTAGAATGAAAATATTTTAATCAAATATATGAAAAAATGTTGAAGATCTAGGAAGAAAAATACGGAAAAACGCATTCCAAAATAAATTTAAATATTTTTTTTTCTGCTTTTGTGTCGTTTTGCGGTCTGTTTGGCATGCGGGGGGGGGGGGGGAAGGGCGTAAGGTTGTCTGAATGCCGAGAAAGTCTCGTGGTGACACAACCGTTTTTTACTTTGTTTACATATCCTAATAGCTTTTCGAAAATTCACAAAACGATCAACCAAATTTATTGTAATATGAACAGGACAACGTCTGTCGGGTCAGCTAGTAACAAATAGAAATTAACAGTAAAAATACAGGTCACGCGATAAGAGCTGGCACGTTCACAGTACTCACACTAATGCAATGTCGTGACGCGCGACGTGACTTTCACTTGATGCGACCCATCAAAAGTCTTTCCGTCTCTCTCGCTCGCGGTCGCGGATAGTGACATTGCATTAGTGTGAGTACTGTGAACGTGCCAGCTCTTATCGCGTGACCTGTACTCGACTGTGTACTAAATGTCATTGTGAGAGAGTATGTACTTTGAACTACAAGACTTAGATATGAAGAAGCTGATAGATATTGATGATATACAGAGCTCTGGTGGAATCACTGTTCATTGAAACGAATATCGTTTCAACGAAGAACTTTATTTCCTAAAACCGTGATTTATCCCTGTACATGGAAATATTTCTGGAATACTTTCTAAATGTATGGACAGTATAAAGCTGAACTGAGTCAAAGCCACCTAGCCCTGATTTCACTGTATTTTATTAGCTACCTAACATGTGATCGTATGAACTTTACTTTTACCGTTGGAATATATATTCTACTAGAAATTAGTTTTAATGATGTTTAATATTAATATTGTTAAAATCAAATTATTAATCTATTTGATTAATTTTAAGTCAATATATTATTAACAACTGACGAATTCTAATATACGATATCTAGCATTAATTACGACATTTTCGAATTAATAAATTGATACTGATACTGATACTGTTATAATCAAAGATTAATATTTTACTTATCTACATAAGTATGTATGTTATTTTTATCGTAATTAAGTAATAAAATCCATATGCTAATCTTATACGCTGAGATCGTAAATATGTTACATTCCAGTATATGTTACAGTCTTCATTATTTAAACGCAGATGCCCCATATGTTGCAGACCATTTGAGCAACGAACGCTAGGAGTAAAGCATCCGCCATTGCAAAAAGATTTTCCAATACAATTATCGAAAATGACCGATTTTTCTGATGATATGTTAGAGTCGGTAATTGGCCATGTGAAAGAGAAAAGAGATCGATACCACATGGGAAAAATGCTGTTTGAGACATTGAAGAAATTCGCCAATAAAGTCAATCAGGTAAGTATAGTTGTAATAGATTTATATTAAGATATGTAGATTTATATTAGATATAAAAAAGATTAATATTAATACATGTCGAACAGGAGCATTTAATACAGAAACATTTACATTTCGTACGATATGGTGGTTAATAGTATAGAATTTTCGATTCTGATTTGTCTTCACATAACGGCATTTTATAATTATTTACGTAAACAATAGAAGACTGTAGCGGTTTTTTGACATCTTCTTTATTTATCGAAACTCACCCTACGTCTGCTTGTATTCGTAAAACTCGAAAAGTAGGCGGGCCGATTGCCTTGAATTTCGACACAGAGTTCCATAAAGAACGCTCAAAAAAAGTCTTTCTGCACCGATGAAATATTCTGTGCTCTTCGGTAGCAAACGGTTTCTTACAGCTTGGACAATAAGATCCATTGTGTTCTCGAATCGGTCCATCTCACGATTCAACTCTTATTCAAAAGCCTCCTCGTTTAAATGGCTACCAGGGATAAGACTCAGGCTTACGGCTGGTGGAATAATTCCATTTTCCTTCCATAATTATTTCAATTTGATTATTTCACTATTCATTGCATTCCTATTTATTATTTACCTTTTTCGTGTTATTGAAATTAATTTTATTGTGTTTTATGATAGGTATTTCACAAATATTATTTGCAAACTGACAGCCTGACAGACGCATTGACATATCAATGACCTAGTTTTTAGAGTAATGATTAATTTCTACATACATTGTTTATTGCCTTAAATTAATTCCTAATATTATTATATACTTTTTTTTATTTTTTTTTCTCTTTTAACATGTAGTTTGAAATATGCACAAGCCGCTATTTTCTTGGTACGCTTGCCTTAATACGGGCCTAGGTCTAGTTAGGCAGCGTTGATCTAAAGAAGGACTGGGCTGCGGTACTCTCTTTTTTGCTACTATTTACAACGGAGCCTCTAATGATAATATGTAATGTATTGAAGTTTAAAAAATGCTAATTTCTTTAAATAAATAAATAAATAAATAAATATTATAAATAGGATAGAAAACGAATTTACCGCGTGAAATTTGTAGGACCCGACGTTTCGGTGACGTTGCAGCCGCCGTTGTCTAGGGTAGACTGAAGAGCTGTCAGTCCGTTGTTTTGCAGATAGGCCGCAAACCGCTGCCGCCACTGCGTAGGTTATAACGGTGGTGGGGGGCTGGGCTCGGAGCGCGGGAATTTTTAAAATCCGTCTTGCACACAACACTCACTGTATCCTGTTTTACGTCTTTGCGTTCGGCGTTCGGCGGCGGGAACATTTTAAGAAGAGGGTTCCACGTAGAAGAGAGTTTGTAGCCGTCATCTCTATTGAAGTTCGGAGTTCTTCTTATTTCAATGGCTTCCCGGATCATGCGAGGAAAGTAGAATTGTTCCTTGGATAGAATAATGGGATTTTGAAACTGCATCCAGTGGTTACTTCCGCTATCCAATATATGTTCGCAGATCGCCGATTTTTCTCGCTGAACGTTTTTAACAGCTTTTATGTGTTCTGTCAGTCGCGTGGCTATGGCTCGATTTTTGAGGACTGTAAAGGATGTAATACCACTGCAAACCCCGGGTGTGTATAAAGTCGAATGCAGCTGCGGTCTAGCCTACGTTGGACAAACGAAACGGCCCATAGCCACGTTTCGTAAATTCGTTTTCTATCCTATTTATAATGTCAAACAACCGCGATAGTCTTCGATTTTATAATAAATAAATAGTTTTCCCCCAGGGGATTGCCTCCCGGCACTACTGGACCGATGGTTTGCGTACTGTTCGGCGACGCCAATCGGTTGTGCGCCCTGACTAATTGCTGAATGAGTCTGGAGACTATGGAAATATACAAAATATAAAAATAAATCAATAAATGCTGTCTTCTAAACAGCGGGGTTGGATGTTAACCTGCCGCCAACCACTCTTGAAATGTTCAAATGGCTACCTGATCCTAAATTCAGAGCATGGCAAAAGATGCCATTAGTCTGCGAATAATAAGACGGTTTCTCTGAACTGTTTATGTTTGATTCTTGAACTTGTTTGGTATAATTAGTCGTAACCATAGTAATAAGTACTTATAAATAAATAAATAATTCAAACCAAATCACAGTTGAATATGCGGCAGGTAGAGGGCGTGCAAGCGACTTCGGACCCGTAACCAGTCGGGAGGTTGGAGATATCCTCATGGTTAATTTCAGACGGAGATATCCTTCCAAAACTGAGACAGGGGGCGAGGTGGCTCTACTAAGGTACCTTCCTAGTACCATGCCGTAAGGCGTTGGACTCTGGCTGGTTCGTGTCTGGAAGGTAGATTTGTACCGTCCCAAAGTATTCTACGCTCACCTCATGGGGGACAGAACGATCACATATCGTTAAAATTTGCTGAGGTGACGGGTTCACCCGTTGTGGCTGTGCACTTCGACATCGATCCGTTTCCCATTCATTTAATATCAGACCGAGCCACAGCGACTGTCCTCGGGTTTAGCCAGCTATATATAAAATGAAACTAATTTACTGCAATAAGTTTGTAGCAACTCACGTTTCGGCGACGCTGCAAACGTCGTTTGTCCATTTTTTGCAATTTATCACTGGCGACATGGCTGCAGAGTCCGGAGTATCTTTTCGGGGACAAATCCGATCACAATTCGGAATCAAATTACTGTCACGGCACTGTTTCAAGAATACTAATGACGACACGATTCGCGCGCCTTTTTTCCGCAAACGTTCCAACTGACGCACTAAACACATTCTTGACGCACATTCTTATATGAGCCTAATAGGGGGGGGGGGTGGGTGGTGAACGTTTTCGTGCAGCTTGGGCCACAAGATCCATTTTTTATCGGATCGGCTCAACTAACGATTCAGCTCCTAATCAGAAGCCTCCTCGAATGAAAAGCTACTTCCGGTAAGACTCCCTTGTCTCAGGCCTCAGAGCCGGTAGACCGGTTTCTCCCGGCGGGATTGCATCCCGGCGCCACTGGACGGTTTACGCACCGGTCGGCGAAGCCAATCGGTTGTGCATTCTGACTAATTGCTGAAGGGGT
This sequence comes from Micropterix aruncella, assembly GCA_944548615.1. NCBI lineage: Eukaryota > Metazoa > Arthropoda > Insecta > Lepidoptera > Micropterigidae > Micropterix > Micropterix aruncella. The sequence goes on along the minus strand of OX155969.1, from coordinate 19,550,756 downwards.
CTGGAGACTATGGAAATAAACTGTTTCCTAAGCGGCGGTGGTGGATGTTGACCTGTTGTCATGCCACTCCTGAAATGGCCTTGGGCCACTCGATCCCGTGTGGCACTGCGGGCAAAGAACGCCCAGGTCCGCGATAAATTATAAATGAATTACCGCTGTAATACAACTGTTAGAGGTCGCGTAAGCGACCTCGGACTCGTAACCAGTCAGGAAGACGGAGGTATCCTGAAGGTTAATTCGACAGAGATATCCTGCCAAAACTAGTAGGGGGTAAAGCTAGTTGCTGGTTACCTTTCCCGGTGCCTCGCCGTAAGGCGTCGGTCTCTAACGGGTTGCTGATGAACTAGACAGTAGATTGTCTTGCCCCAAGTCTTCTACGCTTATCCCACGGCTGACAGAACGATCCATATCGTTATACCAGCCTGAGGTGATGGGTTCGCCCATCGTAGTCGACATCGCCCTATTGAGCCTAATGGGAAACGCGGGAGGACTTTTTCACGCTTATTTGAATACAATGTTGTGTCAAAATTTATTTTTACTATGAAAACACTTTCGTATTTGAATGCAACGTTGTGTCAACATTTATTTTTACTATGAAAACACGTGCGTATTTGAATGCAACGTTGTGTCAAAATTTATTTTTACTATGAAAACAGGGGCGTATTTGAATGCAACGATGTGTCAGAATTTTAAGTCAATCGACCGACTAGTTTGACGTTGTGTCAAAATTTCCAACTCAATCGAACCGACACAAACATACACTGACAAAAATATTGGATATCTTCTCATATTACCATTTGTTATTACGGTTTTATACAGAATAACGATGTTTCAAACGTAATTTTGCAGAATTACAAGGAATTTTGATGAAACACTATTACTCGATTAAATGTATCAACATTTTCCTTACGGTTATACTTTAGTTTCAACATGATTCATGTGTCCGACTATAAACGTACGTTTACTACTATATGCTATCATGTTAGAAGTGAGGTCTCAAGGCCACGACGTTATGTTATAACGTTATGTTTGAACATTACAATACGGTAACAACCCTCACATAAACACCGTTACGCGTCATGTTAATACATACGTATGGATCATAGTCCCCGTTATATACGTAATCCTTGTTGAAACATGCGTGTTTCCGAATATTACATCGTTATATTTTTCTCAATGTACGCAGGCTTTTTTTTTTATAAGAATACCCTCCCTAGAGGCTCCTAATATAAAATCGAAGACTGTCGTGGTTGTTTGACATTATAAATTATATAAAACGAATTTACTGTTTGAAGTTGTAGCACACGACGCGACTCTATGGCGATGTTGCAACCGCCATTGTACGCCATTGGTACAACGGTCCACAGTTGTAACATCGTCGAAGCGTCGAGTGCTACAAACTTCAAGCGGTAAATTAATTTTATCCTATTTATAATCTTTACATAGACTATTCTTTGTATACTTTTTAGGTTAACATAAACACAGGTCAATCGGAGACTAACGGATCTGTACTAGAAAGAGCCAGTAAGCTCGCAATATGGCTCATCAGAAATGGTATCAAACAGGGTGACGTAATCGCAGTCTGGGCGCCAAATCATGCCGATACTTGTGTTACCCTCGTGGCTTCGTTGTTTATTGGAGCTACTGTTATGCCGACAGATATTGCACTAAACTATCGTAAGTATTAATTTTCGCTATTAATTTAAGCATTTGCAAATCTTTATTTCCGTATTTTATCGTCACAAGGCAAGTTTTTACTTTTCCGGCCCAAGGAAAACTAATGTGAACTACTAATAATTTCCAGATGAAGTATGCTGTAAGTCTGTGTATATGTGTGTGTTTGTGTGTGTGTGTGTGTGTGTGTGTGTGTGTGCGTATGAGTATGTGTGTCTGTATGTGTTTGTGTATTCCTCCACAATAGCGTTAAAATGCTTCATTCGATTGAGATGGAATGGGGGCATGCAGGCATCATTTAGTCATGGCAAGAGTTTAAAAGATTGTGGTTGAAATTGAAGAGGTGGGGTTAACAAAGTGCCAAGCGCCATTATTCAAGTTTCGAGAAAAACGCATTTACAAGTTTGATCAAATCGTCAAATCTGGGAATTCGATTTGGAGGCTAGATGAGTGTGTCGAGGAGTCTTCAAGTCGTCTTCTTGCGGGGCAACGAAAATATCCAGCAAATAAAAGAAATTGGTGAGCGCAAATCAAGACCGTGAGTTAGCATCGGCGCAAATCACGGAAGTTGTGCAACATAGGCATCATTTAGTCATGGCAAGAGTTTAAAAGATTGTGGTTGAAATTGAAGAGGTGGGGTTAATAAAGTGCCAAGCGCCATTATTCAAGTTTCGAGAAAAACGCATTTGCAAGTTTGATCAAATCGTCAAATCTGGGAATTCGATTTGGAGGCTAGATGAGTTTCGATAGCAGTTGTACAAATCTTCATTAGCATATCACCCCATTTTTGTCAACATAATTTTCGTATTTTTTTTTAATTTCTGATTTTTCTTTGTCCATTCACTTGGCACTATGTTGCAATAAAAAGTTATTATAATTTTAAGGTATATCGCATTCTAGAGTGGAATTATCAATGAATCATGAAGAATGAATGTTATTCTCTTACTCTAAAATATAAGACCGAAGATGAGAATAAACGTATAATATCAAAGTTATACCAACAAAGGAATAAAGAATAGTGCTGAGATGCTAAGCGACAAAACTGGGAATTGAGGCGAAGGGGAGGGGGTAGTACTTGCCTGCTTGCTGGCAAAGTCTTAGGGGTGGCACAACCGATTTTTTAAAACATTTCCGGTCCAGGTAAGGAGACGTCTCTCCAAAAGTATACGGCCTGGACTGCCTTGTCGTTCGTAGATCCTGATGTGTGATGGGGTCCGACAGTTGCGTGCAGGATTAGAGGTAGTTTTTTATCCTGCAGCCTTCTACAGTTTCAAACTGGGTACTCTGTGTATCCCCAGCGAACGAGATTATGACGGAATCTTAACACACCCACCTTCAGTCTATTCAGACCACCACTCGTATGGGGGAGATGGACCCCGGTGATATCTCTTCCTTTACGTACTCGCCAAATGAAGCCCTCCATTAAGTTATGGGGTTCGATGACTGACTGCCTTGGAACGGTTGTTTGCGACTAATGAATGAGATATGTGTTGAATTGAAATGGATGATGTAATTCTGAGTATAGATACTTTGTTTAAAATTGGTTCTTGTAAAGTGTTTAAAGTTGAATAAAAATATAATATAAATTTTAATTGTACAGTGGATCTTAAAAACATGATCGAAATGGGTGAGCCAAAAATGATATTCTGCGAGAATACCAATAGCGTCAGACAGTTGCAACAGTCTCTGGAACTAACCAATCTCCAACCTGGAATTGTAACTTACGACGCTCAGCTGGTTCCGAACTGTCACAACCTAAATGAGATAATGAAGATTACAAATATTCCAAACAATTTCCGGTAAGTTTTCATAATCATCAATCGTTTCAAATCCACTGTTCACAAAAAAAAAGTATTATGGTGGGCCCGACTCCGGTCGGTGAATTCCATGGCAGGTCCGTTTGTATTTCAGTTAAATGTATTGTTTTCGCATTTAGATATTTGTTTGATGTTGAAAACAAGAACAATAATATTAAAAACTTAAAAAACACGACTGCCCATACAAAAAATGAGCTGTTGTATTTAGAATTATTAGATGAAACAATCGCGCGCCCCCGCACTGTAATCAATGGTTCCTGTCTCAAGTAGAAGAAAGGTTTTTTATGACATATTTGTGGCTTTGTATTTATCCGTATTGATACTACTTTGACTATCTGCAGTATTTAAGCAGTTCCAATTATTTTAAAAAGATCTTAAATCTTTATTTTAAATTGAAATATTAATTGTTTTACAATTAAAAAAAATGGTCGATATTAAAAAACAATTATACCACATAAGGTATAATACCAGTTACTCAACTTGACTATACCAAGAGTAGGGTTTCCTACCAACTGGCTTATTTAAATAAATAAAAAAATAAAAAAATAAATACATATATATTTTCCGAACTGTACTCCGTCAGACTTTTCGTTTGATTCTAAACACGATATATTTATCCTAATTTATAGACATTTGGACATTTAGATATTTTTTATTTGACATTTGAGCACTTTGAGTACCTTTTGACACCAGAGATGACATAACCGTTCTAAAAATACCACATGTTTCTAAATCGGTTCAAGCGTTGAGAAATTATGGTGGAATAAAGAAATGGAAAACATACATACATGAATCCTAAACAGGTAGCAATACTTTTTTAGGCAGTCGTGTAAAACCAAAGATCATACTGGACAATTCTTATAGATTTCTTGTTGTTAAATATTTATAATTTGATTTTTCCTCGAATTGGATATACTACGTAAACCTTATAAGAACGTTTTTTTTTTGTTATAGACCACTAAACTTCGACCCAGCCACTACCACAGCATTCATCTTCTCTACTAGTGGTACTACGGGTAAACCAAAAGGAGTGGTAATCACACAGAAATCTTTTTTAGTGCGGTTGTGCGATTTTTGGTGAGTATATGCATTTCGCAACTTTATTTTGATGCCACTGGCTACTTTTGCTGCTGATATTACTAGAACAGTAAATACTTTCCCCAAATCCCTTGTTTTATCTTGTTTTTGAAACCGCGTAAACAGGCTCAAAAACAATAGATGTTGCATGCCGAAAGGATATCGTTATAAATATAGGGTATAAAAATAGGGTGGAGGGCGTCCAAAGACGTTTTATTAGATACCTGGACTACCATGAGCACTTGGGACTTGGAACTTACAAGAGCAGGCTGAACTATTTAGTATGTGTTCACTGGAAGACCGCCGCACTGCGGCTGATATGACGTTATTGCATAAAATAATACATAACAAAATTGATAGACCTCATTTGGTAAAGAAACTGACATTGTTGGTTCCGCCACGAAGGGTTCGCTCTCCTCGTACGTTCGAAATCCCTCGTGTGAGCACTAGTTACGCCCAAAACTCTGTTATGCACCGCTTGATGACCACATATAAATAGTCGATTCGAAGATATCGTCAATTTTTACTTGAATCAACCTAAATTCAGCGAGGCTGTCCTTAGCTCACTAGGCGTCTAGGAAGTGAGTATATAATATACACATACAAATTGTTTCAAAACACTCAGAGCGAAAATGATAATAGCAAAGACTATAATTTGAATACCTATATCCTATCCTACATATATCCCATCCATCTCCTTTCCTATCCTTGCAATAGTTCGTTTGTAATTTAATTAAATTTAGTTAAATGTAACTTTTGATATACCATATATGAAAATAAAATAGGAAACAATTAATCGGCTAGCACTGTATTAAGATAATTAGTCATAATTAATGAAACGCTATGTGTTTCCCAAAAATAATAAAAAATAGAAAAAATACCTTTGCAAACGGCATCAATAATAAGAAATATGACAAAACACGGGGATTCGCCTATTCTGCGTTACAGAAACAGATGTTTTTTCTCGCAGGTTTCCAGATAAACACGCTTTTGATGATGAAAGATTTTTGTGTTTTTCGCCCATACATTGGATTACCGGAGCGGCTATCACAATGACCTGCTGTATATTTGGTGCTTCGAGAATTTTCTCGACAAAACCGTTCGACGTTCCAACCGCCCACAAGATGGTCACACAATTTAAGGTATTTTAACTCCGTTCAGCATAATATTAATGGATCGCTGTCTTGAGCTGTCGCACGGACTCGCACCCGCCAAATCCTCATACCGCTGCATTGACAGGTTTCGCGGAGGTTTCTCATTTGGCCGGATTATCGGCTACTAACGGTGTCAGTGTTGCGTTAGGATTTCTATAAGTTGGCCTTAAAAGAAACTCCGTCCTTAGATAAGGTTAAGTATGTTTGGGTTTTCTGGCTAAGTGAGAATTCGACGGATGCATGATCGACGTGGTGCGAATTTGGTGGGTGCATACTCAGCGCCTTAGACATGCCTAGGTCAATGCAACTTCAGCTGGTGCGACTTCAAAGCCACAGCGCCACAGACAAATCACGAGCAAACAATACAAATTCAAACTCGGGTCGAGTCATTCTTACAAGTCACCTCTGATTAATATACAAAAAACGTTTAATGAAGGTTCAACATAGAATACATGGTCAGTCCCAAAAATAAGTTGAATGATCTTGGGCCGCCGAAGCAAGCCGCTAGTAAGGCACGCCACGTGACAGAAAATGTGGTATGGGGGTTAGGAAAGCCAGCAATACCTTCGTCAGTCGTCTGCAGGCTGTTCAGCAGTGCTCATCGCTGTTAGTTCGAACGTCTTGTTTTAGTGACTCGTCGGAATTTCAAGATGCCGCGTTGCAAGGACCAGCGTTACGCGATAAAAAATGTGTTGCGCTTAAGAAAACGAACGCCGAGACTGTTGCCATTTTGAGTGAAGCTTATAGCGATAATACCATGTCCCAAAATATGGTTTACTGCTGGCAAAAGATATTTCGGGAGGGCAGAGAGGACGCCGAGGACGAAGACCGCTCTGGAAGCCGGTCAAAGTCACTTTTCGACCAAAATCTGAAGAAAGTGAGGGATATGTTGAACTCTGATCGACGCATGAGTGTTGTTAGAACGAAAACAATAGATCAGCAATGGTCGCAGTGTTACAAGGCTCATAAAGACCTTAGAAAAGCCCCACTCAACAAATAATGAGTGTTAGAATGCTCGAAGATGAGTGTAATATTCCTAAAATTGCTGTGCATTGCATTGTTACTGAAGATTTAGTCATGTGGAAGATCTGCGCGAAGCTGGTCCCCAAGGTTCTTTTCGATCAACAAAAGGCTGCTTGTATAATGATCTCGCAAGACCTCTTGGAGCAGTAAAAGTGATCCGAATATTCCTCTTATTCCCTAGGATCAGTAAGGCGGTGTCGACTACAACGGGCGAACCCGTCATCCCAGGCTGGTATAACGATATGTGATGGTCCTTTCAGCCATGGGATAAACGTAGGAGACTTAGAGACAAGACAATCTACTGTATAGCTCAATCGACAAGCCCGTTAGAGGCCAACGCCTTACGGCGAGGCACCGGGAAAGGTACTCAGAGGGCAGCCTCGCCTCTAACTACCACTTATGGTAGGATATCACCGTCTGGACTTAACCTTCAGGATACCTCCGTCCTCCCGACTGGTTACGGGTCCGAAGTCGCTTACACGGCCTCTACCTGCTGTATTAAAGCGGTAATTCAATTTATCGCGGATCTAGGCCTCCTTTACCCGTAGTACCACACGGGGTCGGGTAACTCAAGGTCATTCCAAGAGTGGCATGACAGCAGGTCAACATCCACCCTCGCTGTCTAGGAGACGGTATATTTACATAGTCTCCAGACTCCTTCAGCAATCGGCCAGTGCACAACCAATTGGCGTCGCCGAACGGTGCGCAAACCATCCAGTAGCGCCGGGATGCAATCCCACCAGGAGAAACCGGTCCACCAGCTTGTGGGGCCTGATACAGGAGAGTATTGCCCGGGGTAGCCTTCCGCACGAAGATGCTTCGGAATAGGAGTTACTTGCGAGTGACCGAGGTCCCCATCGACGCCTTCCAGCGTACATTCAGCGACTAGAAAAACGCTGGCACCGGTTATTCCGACGCAGAAGGAACCTATTTGAAAAATTTTACTTGCTTGTACCTTTATCTGTAATGACTCTTTTTTCCTGGACCTATTCAACTTGTGATACAATAATAGACTTTTCTTTATAATTTAAAAAATACCCTTAAATCCCAAGAAATTCTAGCCAAAACATTACCAGCAATACCAACCGATGCATATAGTGCGACCTTAAATTCTTAGGGTGGTATACTGTTCTTGTTGCACTGTATCGACTATTAATTTGACTTAAGTTTATAGCGTTTAATATAGGTATTATCTTCAGACAAAAATCCTTAAAAATCCTCGTCATTTTCTCGACACGACTCTAATCTGCTTTTGAAATGGCGGTAGTATTCCAGGCATTATTTTTCAACTGCTCTTTTCCACGCTATTGTTGAAGAATATATATTAAATTGTTGAAATTGGATACCCCTTTATGAGTTTTTTTAATACGTTTTCTGCTGTAATGGCACCGACAGGCATCGCAGGGCGACGATCGCCTTTCAAAGATTCCCATGCAAGATTAAATAGTCCATGTTGGCATGACAACCTTCTTTTTTAGCTTATATCTCTTTCGCAATGGTTTAAATATATTTCTCTTATTTTGAGGGAAAATTAGAGATTGCTTTCTGATAAATTTTCTGCTTGTTGCACTCTCTACTCCGGAATTAGCCGTTCGTTTGATGACTACCGGGCGACTATAGACTTAACTTAACAAAAGGACGCAATACATTGTATACGCAATACGCAATACGCAAGGACGCAATACGCAATATGACTATTATTCATTTCATATTTCGCATTGACCTGTCTCGCTCGCATAAACCAATTCTGATTTTAGTACACGAAGAAATGCAATCGGGCCCAATAAGTACCAATCATTTTATTAATGACTGTTTCTTTCTTTTCTCACATATAACTTTATTTATATTATTTAATCGAATTTAATATTATATTTTCTGCCGATTAGATAATGGAATTGCATTTTATTTATTATATTATCTTTTAATATTTATTATTATTACTATTATTATTATTTTGAAGACCACATTTTAAGGCATTTAGTGTTATTAGATTTTTACTAAAACTTGTACATTTATAAGCAATCAAGCAATCAAGCTTGATTGTAATATTAGAGTCCTGTCCACCCTATAACGGGCTAGTCCCAGTTGGGTGACAGAATCAAATAAGCAAAAGGTTAATGTTTTGCCATTCGGTTCCTGTTATTTTTATAAGCAAATCAATGTTCTATAGTAATTTATTCTTAAATAAATTAATTAATCGTTTGAAAGCATTTAGTCTGATCCTTATATTACGCTGCTTTATATTCGACAGGTAGTTTGATGTTGAAAAAATGACTACCTATTATTCATTTCATATTTCGCATTGACCTGTTTCGCTCGCATGAATCAAGTCTGAATTTAGTACACGAAGAAATGCAAACGGGTCCAATAAGGACCAATCATAGAAACTACCTACCTACGGAGAAGTCTTAATTAAATGTAGTTTTTAATCTTTATAGCCAACCATTACTTTGTGTTCTCCTATTGCTGCGGTATCCTTGGTAACTCACGAAAACAGCAAAAAAATCAACTGGTCATCCCTTAGAACCGTCTTTGTCGCTGGAGCTCCTATCACTTTAGACGCATACCATCAAATACAGGTACCTACCTAACTATTGCTACTATTCGGGCTGACTCTTTCAAGTCATTGTTGTCATTACTAATTTTGTATTTTAATACAGAAAATATTAGTGAATAGCAAAATAACGGTATGCTACGGCTTAACAGAAGCTGCAGGAGCTTTGGCAACACATCCATTAGATAAATCAACGACGATTATCCCCATGGGAAAAATTCGACCTACGATTCAAGCAAAGGTAAGGAATATAATAGTTTATTTATTTATTTATTTAGTATAATAGGTACGCAAACAATACTATAATAATACATGGTTATCGCTAATATTTTTACATTGTTACTAAATAGAGTATAATATTTTATGATTACCCCGCATGCTTAATTAATAAAAGCGTATGAGCCGTTTATCTCATGATTTACAAAAGTATCAGTACACAAATTAGTATTCTTAAAAATTATCAAAACAAAAATTAAAAATTTCAGAAATAACTTTACAGTAAATTATGAAAAACAATTAAATAAAAAAAAAAATATGAAATATTGTCTGGAATAAAATAATAAAAACATACGGTAAATTAACAATTTGTTTCATAATACGCTATTTATAATGGACCTAACTGCTAATGGTCCCAGGTTATAGAAATCAATGTTATCGGTTATAGTGTTATATAACCGGCATGTACGTGAGATAGGACTGTGGAAATATTGATTTGTCTGCGAAGTGGGAAGGTGAAATGTTAGATACTGCCTCAGTCGCCTGGATGGTACGTTGAAATTTAACGCTTCTAATAAATCTGGTGAGTCTATCCCGCCGTTAAGAAGTTTGTGCAGAAACATTCGGCTTCCGCACTCTCTCCTCTTTCTAAGAGTAAAAATCTTAAAATTAATTTAAACGCTCTTCATAAGAGTAGAGAGTGCGTGATAGGCCGGTTTTATAGGTTACCACCATACGCATTATACTATCTCTGCACAGACTCTATCACTTCCGAATGGACCTCCCTAGTATGGATTCCAAATTATGCAACCAAACTCCAGTTGGCTGCGTACTAGAGAATTATAGAGCAAGTTAGAAGAGTTAATATTTTTGAACGGTTTAGTAACCCTATATATAAAAACCAGTGTTCACTCGCTCTTACTTACTACATTGTTGATTGTAGATAGGTGTAAAATGATATAATTGAATTGTTTAAAAGTAACATTACATAAAAAATGTCACTAGGTTTATAAAAAATACACGAATGTCGGACTTGAATCTATAACAATATCTTACAGTCGACTATTTAATAACCAAATTTTTAATTGTCATCGTACAGTACCTACACATATAAGTAATCAAGTTAAATTTAAATAAACTAATACAAATAAATGCTAATAAGTTTTGTTGAGGATACAAAATACCATTTTTCACTGTTTTTACACAGGAAAAAATAAATGAGGAGATAACTTGGAGTATTTGGTTAGTGGCTGTGTGAAAGCAAATATTTTTTCAACGATTTTTTGAAAGAGAGCAACACTGGCGCATGCCTGATAGATTGTGAGAGCTGATTCTATAAACGATTAAAATTGTTCTTAAAAAGTATGTGCAAACAGAAGAGTGGTGTAATGGAATGGCCAATGTGTTATCCTTATTGATATATGATACCCTATAGATGGGCCTTTCGCGCTCGAAAATTACCCCTTCAAAACCTCTACTGAAGGCCTGCCAGTAGTAGTTTGGTCGCAGTCCTTCGGCAGACAGGCGACCATTTCCTGTGTGAGAGCTGCTGCGAAAAATATTGGCGCGCTATTCTCTTGCATACTTTATAATTTATTGATCTCTCTGTCACATGATTTACGAGCAAAGGGTATGGAACCAACTTATTTGTATCTGAGGGCATATCGATGGTTATCCCGGCTTGATCGACGTGGAAAACCGCGTGACCTCCCAAAGGTTGGAATATTTCCTTGAGATTGGAGGGCAAAGTGGGGTTATTGAGGATGTTGTAATGTAGCGACCGAGTATGCAAATTTTTTTTTGAGCGCGAATAGGAAGTCAATTAAGTTTGTCTGAAAAGCAAATTCACGTGATCGAACATTCGCCAGTTAAAGACATACCTCAGGAAGATCATTTGCAGGCGCTTCAGTTTATCTGAAACAAACTCATTGGCGTCTATATAATAACCATCACCGTATAACAGTGTGAAAAATATCATTTGTTTATTCGATATGGAACCATGGGAACCATGGCAACCATGGAAAATGCGACGACTTATTTGGTTTAGTACTTCGATACCTATTAGTTTCTCATAAAAATAATAGAGGCCAATATTTTCGTTAACTATATTTGGATTCTCAGGTTGTGGATTCGATTGGCAACAAATGCGGAGTCAATGAAACTGGAGAGCTGTTGTTCAAAAGTGAGGACATATTCAGTGTGAGTTCAGATTTCTGATATTTATTTTATTTTTGTTCTCTTTCTTTTCGCAATGATTTTTATTATTATTTAAAATCTTACGAAAATGACATCACAACATAAAAAAACTGCTTGCTATTACCATTGCTTATATAGGGTATAAAGATGTTTAACGGTATAGTGGAGCGGTGTCAGCTACAACGGGCGAACCTGTCATCCCAGGCTTGTATAACGATATTTGATCGTTTTTTTAGCCGCGGGATGAGCGTAGAAACATAGGTACGATGATTACCATTACTATTAACTGATGACTAATTATGATGTATTGCATATTACTAGATATAAATTTATGATGTACATACTATTTATTGATGATGATTACTATTACTATTAACTGATGACGAACTATGCTATAAATACTTAGATTTAATTACTGGCTCTTTTTCATTGACAGAAATATTTAAATAATCCAAAAGCGACTGAAGAAGCTTTCGACGATGATGGATGGTTCAAAACTGGTGATTTGGTCTATTATGATGAAAATGAGGTGTTCTACTATTTTGACCGACTGAAAATATTAATCAAATACAGCAATCAACAAGTAAGTTAAATCATTATTGGGACTTTTGAACACCATGGATATTCAGAAATTTGCAATCGTCACTTGACCTTGGATTCTGGAGTATAAGCTTTTTGGCGTTGCACCACTATTTGGTTTTGTAGAAACAAGCTCATCAAAAAGCTGATGGTTTATTGAAAAGTCCAACCCTCTTATCAGCCATTAAATTTTGTGAACGCCCACTTTGCAAAACCACCATGTATTCTTGAGGATGATATTAAAGCTGCTTCCATACAGTCTATAGGAGGTTAAGCATAAAATAAGCAAATTTACATTTTCTCAAGTTCGACAAACGGAAATAAGAAGAATAGTAAGAGGAATTAAATCTAAAGCCTATGTATGTGACAACCTAAACAAAGTCCTAATCCTCCCAATTCTAGAAATATTTTTACCTACACTCACACATATTATTACTTTTTCTATTTTTAATTCAGTACTCCCAGATTTATGGAAACAGGCTTTTATCATACCCCTCCCCTGCCTAAAGTCCAATTGCCAGATTCTGTTAAAGATTTCAGGCCTGTTTCAATATTACAAATATTCTCCAAAGTATTAGAACGGGTTGTTTACAACCAGCTTAATAATTTCTTAGATAACAACAAATTATTAGATCCCCTTCATTCTGGTTTTCGCCCTGGTCACAGTACTACCACTGTACTAGTCAAAGTTACCGACGACATTAGACGCGCAATGAATGATAGAAAATTAACTATTCTCACGCTGCTTGATTTCAGTAGCGCATTTAATTCTGTCGACTTGGAACAGTTGACTTGGAACTTCTCCTTGAGCGACTCCGATCGCTCAATATCTCTAGAGGAGTGGTGAAATGGTTTGACTCCTACTTGCGCGGACGCTACTAGTGTGTTAAATAGTCTGAGTGCCAATCAGACTTGCTTGAGCTTACGGCTGGTATCCCACAAGTGTGTGTCCTATCCCCACTGCTCTTCTCTATCTTCATAAACCCGATTGCCAAGAGCTTAACTATATCTTATCATTTATATGCTGATGACCTCCAAAATTATCTTCATGCCAGACCTGATGATCTGTCTTCTGCCGTGTCGACTATGCACTCAAATTTAGAACACACATCAAGTTGGGGCGAGAAACATGGCATAATCATAAATCCGGCCAAATCGCAAGCGTTTGTGATTGGTGGCCAGAAACTCACGTCTACTACAACCAAAACGTCAATACTACCCCTCATAATAAATGGTAATATTATTGAGTATTCCAAAACAGGCAGGCAGGTCGAAGGCAGGCCGTTGTCGTTGGTGGATTTAGATCTAGTTTTTTTGGCATTGAGTCTGGTGTTCCACAGAGATCCCATTTAGGGCCTTTGCTTTTTAACCCTTGGAGTAAATGGGTATTTTCATGGATGCATCTGTCTCTTTAGCAGGATTTTCGGCGACATCGACCTTAAAGTACTATAACTACGAAACTACTACACCAATCATAAAAAGAACAACTGCACAATGATCGCATTGAAATTTCGAATATAGAATATTGAAATATCATTTTGTAAAATAATTAGATAATTATGAATAAATATGAGAACGTCAAAGAAGTGAAAAAAACGCGGAACCAGATCTGGTCGTATCATACTCAACGGATAATTGTTTCAGAACCAGATTTGGTCGTATCATACTCAAGGGGTTAATGTTTATATAAAGACATGATACTTGCTTTAACCACTGCGACTATCTCCTTTACGCAAATGATTTGAAAATCTTCATGGGAGTGAAGAACCATGGCGACTGTCAACTGATCCAGGAAGATCTGAATCGTTTCACTCGTTTTTGTGAACAGCGTAAACTTTCTTTAAATGTAGCTAAGTGCCATAAAATCTCATTTTCGCGAAATGTCAATATGATTAACTTTAAATATACAATTGGCAATGATGAAATCCTGTAAGTAGATCGAGTGCGTGATCTAGAAGTCATCTTAGATCGCAAGCTCTTAATGGATAAGCACATTGATTCAGTAGTCAACAGGGCTTACAGCACCCTCGGTTTTATTATGAGAGTTTGTAGACCTCTTAAAAACACTCATTCTTTGACAACGGTTTATGTTGCATACGTACGCAGCCTGCTTGAATTTGCTTCTAATATTTGGTCTCCACATTATGCTACATACAAGCTGAGGATTGAGCGTATTCAAAAACGATTTATACGTCATCTAAATTACCGCTTATTTTCCAACGGCTTGTCGTACGCTGAAGGTTTGCAACGCTATGGTTTAGAGACATTACAGGACCGGCGAGTAGTATCAGATATGTCGTTTCTACATAAAATTGTTCATACTGGGTTGGACAGTCCATACCTCCTGAGTAGGGTGAGCATACGAGCGCCTTCCCGACTAGCACGTGCTCACTCAACTTTTTACGTACCAAGGTTCAACAATAACTATGGTTCTAATTCGTTATTGCCGCGCGTTATGCATGCATACAATGTATGCTTTAACGATATTGACATATTTAACCATCAGAATAGTCGATCCTTTGTTAAGGAGGTACGTAAAAAGCTGATTATCAGATCGGATTGAATTAGCATGCACAAGCACTCACAAGCACATTCTCACTGCAGATACACACACCCACACACACATACATACACGCACACACACATATAAACACACACACATACACACATCCGCATATACACGCTCTCCATCACACAAACACACACCAACATCCATACACTCGCACATTAGCGATTTTAACTGTTACTTTTAAATTCTTTTTAGTTTTCTTTGTATTGTATTGATTAGCATATATTGTAATCCTTACATAGCAAATAATTTAAAACATCATTGGCTTTACTACTTGTATATATTATGCTTATACGTATTTTTTTGTTATGCTGTATGTTTTTACCAAAAATAAAAATAAAATAGAAACTGTGAAGAATATTGGAATAGTGATAGACGAATTTCTTTCGCGGCAGGTACACGCCAACCAAATTAGTCGTTGTATTTTCAATGGCTTTCATAGCGTTCGAAGGTTACAGAGATACCTTCCAGCTACAACTAAACAAACTATAGTAAGGACACTGCTACTTCCAATTCTGGACTATGCTGATGTCGGTACTATTGATATTAAAGAGAAGATTCTGGATAAATTCGAACGGCTACAGAATATCTGCATACGATACATATTCGACTTGCGTAAATTTGAGCACGTGAGCAAATATCGCGATGGGCTTCAATGGCTTCGAATTCGTGAGCGCAGAAATCTGCGTCCTACTCCTTTATAAAGTCCTGAATAGTCCCACAGCACCTCCTTAACTTAAAGACCTATTTCACCCGTTAGGAAGTCATGGTTTTCCAATCAGGTCAATTCAAACAACACCATAGCAATTCCATAACATCAGTCTTCTTTTTTCACTAACTCTTTTACCGTCCACTCTGCTCGGCTTTGGAACCAGCTTCAGCATGCTATTCGTCATGCAACTTCCTTGCCCTGCTTAAAGGCTTTACTGAAAGAACATTTTCTATTTCAAAATATTAACTAAGGATAAAACTCCCCCCCCCCCCCCTCCCCTTCCCTTGCTTCCCTTTTCTTTTGTTTGTTGTTGATTGGATAGTCCAATAAGAACTCAGTGCTAAGATTGCTAACGCGCTAAGATTTTTTGATATGAAGACGGATATATACATATACCCCCTTCCCTCCCCCCGAGACGATTGAGCATTTCTAGTCTGAAGTCTGTCTGTGAGCTGTGTGGGTGTGTATATCTGTGTGTCTGTGTTTGTTGTGTGTGTTCCTACACGATAGCGCCCAAATGCTTGATACGATTGAGCTGAAATTTGGAGTGCAGGCATCATTCGGTCAAGTCAAGGGTTGAAAAGATTATAGTTGAAATCGATCCACTTGAGGGCGCGCTAGTCATACTTCAATCTCGAAATATTGCTGATAGAGACTAGAAAGCGGTACACAGATGCTCTGTTGGACCAAAATCAGGTAGTGAAATTTTGGTTGGAATATCTCGTATACAAGCGACGCAAATAGTATTTAAAATCCGCCATATGTTTATGAAAATACTTGAAGGGGAACAATAATTTAAGTTGAGGTTAGTTGAAGTTGAGATATTCCATATTTGTAAAAATATTTGATATAAAATCATTTTGTGTTGAAATATCCCATGTTCCCTTCTCCTCGAATATTTAGATGTTGCCTTAGGGATCACGTGTGATCACGTGACGTAGAGATCACGGAAGATCTGACCAACAAACAGGCAGAAAGAACACTTTAACACGCGCTCATAAATTTCTCTCCTCTTCTCCCCTTCCCTTTCTAGCGTCATTACAGGCCTATTGCTGTATTATGGTGATATTGCGGTATTTTGCTGGATTTAAGTGTTAGATACATTTTATACAAGCTGCATTTATAAGTGATTTTAATAATAGTTTAATCCTAATTTTTTTTTTACACAAAATATGTTTTCTCATTAGGTTAAGATTAGCTGTAAGACATTGCTTTATCGCATTAATATCTCTGATTTGTTTTAAAAAATTAAGCGTTTTAATATTATTATTATTACTATGTTAAGACGAAGAGAAGTTTTTCGGTCAATTGGAGAAATTAAGAGAAATCAGGGCAGCATCTTATGCTAGAATTCTTGAAAATATACCGATCAATAGTCTAAAAAAAATCAATTGGTTCATCTAAGACTTTTCCCGGCAAGTAGACAAACCCCACCTCGCCCCCCTAACGGCCCCTCGCCCCTTCGCTATCCCCTCCGCCAACCCCCCCTCCCCCCACCGCCAACTCTTAACCCCCTCACCCCGCGCGCAAATCCATCCCCCCTGATTGTGATTGTGTTCGATTAAAATCGCGATTGTATTTCTAAGATTTTTGTAGTCATCCGTTAGTATTTTACGTAGTATTTTCCTTGGTAATAAAACATGATGTAGTATTTTCTTAAATGTTGCAGATTTTCTAAATTATTTGCGTCGCTTGCACATGTATGTATATGAGATATTACTACCAAAATGTTACATTGTGGATTCGTCCCGACATGACATCTGTTTACCAAATTGTAAGTCTTTAAGTCAAATATTTCGAAATTGAAATACAACATGCGTGGTCCGGCTTCAACCACAATTTTCAACATTTGCCCTGACCAAATGAAGCCTGCATGCTAAATTTCAGCTCAATCGAATGAAGCGTTTGGTCGCTATCGTGGAGGAATACACAGAGTCACAGTGACACAAGGCACACAGAAGTGCGTTCGCAATATTATCCCTATGCCGGGAAAGTAGGAAGCGAGTTAATATTGTTCGTGGTTTGAATATTCTAAAACTCTATTTTGTATCTACAGATATCTCCGGGAGAGCTGGAAGCCGTGATCGCAAAACATCCTGCAGTAGGAATGGTAGCAGTGGGAAAGATTAAGAAAGACCTCAATGAACTACCAGCGGCCCTGATCGTTAAAAAACCACTGTCTTCAGTAAGTGCTGAAGATATCAAAAATTTAGTAGCGAGTAAGTACTGAGTAATATTACATTTCTAGCTAATGCCGTTGATTAATTAGGGTAATAGATTGCTCAATGACGTACCACTTCTCGCAGCTAGGATTCAACGTGTAGATAGCACTCATAGGTCCAAACATTGATTAAAGTTATCCTACGTTCAGTAGCCCAATAGATGGTATGCTAAACACGCCGTTATGGTATCAACATAAAATATTATCCTATATTTATCTCAAAATAAAATACTAATACACTAACGATCATTTTTAAAATCTTAAAGCCCCTTCGCACTAGGCGGTCAGACCGAGGCGGTTCAACCGAGGCGGTCGGTAACAATGATACAGTTACTATAAAAATCACTCGTGTTGTTCACACTAGAAGCGGATACCCGCATCGACTGCCGCGGGTGACTAGAGTGAGGCGGTGCGCCGAGCGGTTCACCGCCTCGGTTGCTATTCGCATTGATGCGGTCGCGGTCGGTTCAGTCGCGTCGAACGCTCACCGCAGAGAGCACGCGTTTCGGCGACACAGTGGCTCCGCTCAACTTCGACACCGAGAGATTTATTTAAAAATTCTAAATTATGTCTTTGTCATAAACATCTTAAAAAAATTAATTAAAATATCATCAAAAAGTATTTGAAATTAAAATCATAAAAATATCGAGGAAATAAATAAATATCGAAATCATAATAATAGTAAATAGATAGATAGATACCTACTCAGTAAAATAATAAAGAAGAATAAAAATAAAAACCATACTATACAGTCAAATAATTTGTGGCTATTTTGTGTGTCCTTCATTTATTAGCTACATATGGCTCTGCTTATATATGTAGTAATATAATTTCAACCCTAAACTATATCAATATTTGTTGAAGGGTAATATAATACTCTCCTAATCAACAAAACAAAGCTACAAGCGCGTTCAAGTTTGGTAAGTTACATATTATAGTTACATATACGTTAGGCAAGTTACATACAGAAAGACCTTGACGTCGATTATTATAACATTAATTATATACGGTACTAGTGGAAAGTTATCCGGCGATCTTAGGTTGTCGACTACCTTCCCCTTCCACTCTTAACCCTCCTCGCCTCCATCCCCTCCCACCATGTAGCCTATGGTACTCTACGTTCCTCGATTTAAAATCTCTCACTCACTCACTCAACGATCTCTTTATTAAAAAAATACATCGGTTCATTGGTCCGTTTCAACTTCCAATTCCGCATGTATAAGGTCATGGCGAACGGTTGAACGGTGTAGTAGTTGATGTGCTGCAGCGCCATCTGGTGACGAGTTACAAAGAAGTGGATAGAACGAAAATATTATCCGTTTTCAAGTACCTATGTAAGGCAATTTTCATAGTGATCGGTTGTACGGTATAGTAATAGATGTGCTGTAGCGCTATCTAGTGCCGAACTACAAGAAAGTGGTTAGCGCAAAAATTATATTCGGGCTGAAATACATACGTACATCAATTGTCATGGTGATCGGTTGGGCTGTATAGAATTAGATGTGTTGCATCGCTATCTAGTGATGAAGTACAACAAAGTGGATAGCGCGAAAATATTATCATTACATATACATATTTTATAAAATATACACATATTTACATCAATGTTCATATCAATCGGTCAAACGGTATAGAAATTGATGTACTGCAGCGCCACCTAGTGGGCGAGTTACAGCAAAGTGAATAGCATAACATCCTTCTCCATGAACCGTTTTGTTTTTGGCCTTTGTATTGAGGAAGTCATTATTTATTTTTTGAAATTTCGGTTTATCAGTAATTTTTCTCGGTAACCAAGGCCGAAACAAAAAAATGCAGATGATTTTTAACTGTGTATTTGATGTAGAACAATTGATTACGATTAAATTCTCCTTATTTAAAAAAAAAAACACTTTTACAGGAAAAATCCGCCGAAAAAAAAAGTTTTTCGATATTTTTTATTATGTAATTTCACGAATTATTTTCTGATTTTAAGGCAGTCTATGCAGAAGCACGATGTATATATTACTTAGCAAACCTGTATCCATTTCGTAATTTAACTCGAACATGGACAAGTTTTCAAATGCATAAGATGACATTAAGCTTATCTAACGCCTCTTAATAAATAATAATTATTATATGTATAGTAATTGATTTTATTATACAATAAATATACTAATACCATAGACATGTTAAAAAAATATTTTTTTACCTCATCTTCTTACAGAAAATTTATCTTCATTCAAGCAATTACATGGCGGATTGGCTTTCGTGGACTCGTTGCCATTAACGTCAACTGGGAAAATCGACCGCAAAGCAGTTCAAGATCTAATACCACATGTTACATTCATATAAATTAAGGTTAGGTTAAGTTAAGCTAAGTGTATACTACCGGATTTTATATAGCCATATAATAAAATTTGTAAAATTACACTAATAAATAATGGTACTAGCATTTACTTACACCTTTTAATATATAGACTTGGCATTCAATACGAATTGCATGAAAATACCAATGTCTTGTTTGCCATGAGGAAGCGAGACCATACTTCTTGGAGAGAGCGTAAAAGCAATACTATTACTTAAGTGTGATCAGGGCCGCACTGCCATTACGATTCCGATTTGAAATAAACATTTGTCATTGTTTCCTTCACCACGTTTGCCGACAGAGCCAAGGATGTCGCCAGGCAAAAACCGTGATGGAGCAACCACCTCCAAAGAAAGCCAAGGCCCTACTTGACATGACCAAGAAGAACGTTAGAACCACTATCGGTCTCCTCACCGGACATACGACCCTTATAGCATATCTATTAAGCTTGACCGAGAGCAAGGACTGCCGAATATGTGGTGAAGAACTTGAAGACAACATACACATCTTTGGTCGCTGCCCAGGCCTCGCCGCAAAAAGACACTGTTTACTGGGATGAGCCGTTCTCGAATCGAGTGATCTGCCCAACTTGATGGTCAGTAATCTGCATGGACTGGTAAGCAGTACCGGGCTACTATCAGACCACTGACCCAACCACAAAGTGGGTAGTTACAAAAGATCTTAAAAATCCAGGTAACATCAAGGGCTGGAAACAAGCCCCTCACTCAGTTTACTACTACTGCTACTACTACTACACCACGTTTACTTCACTAATGTATAAGGTTTGACGTGAACGACGCACCGCCCGAGCTAGAATACGTACGAAGCAGCTGTGTGGAGAGTGAGGGTGAACATGGATAAATTGATCCACTATGCTATAAAGGGGTCTAGAATACATGGTCGCGAGTAAATCATAAAAAGCTTAAAATAAATATAAATCCTATTAGAGGGTTCAAAATAGTTTATTCCTATAATATCATTGCTTTTTGTCAATGATATATACAAAAAATAGCGGAAATTAAGCAATAAAAATTAGGTAATAATAAAAAACCTACGCCATCCCAATGACTAATTTAATCGCGATACTGTCTAGAGTTAGAGAGTAATTAGTACCATAGGAATACAAAATATAATCATTCCTGTTGTTATAAAACTAAAACAGTATTTATGTTATTTTGTATATTTTTTTTTTTTTTAATTATACTAAATTATACGCGTTATCAATATGACTGACTACGCTGAAAGATGTGTAACAATATTAGAAATTACTAGTGAAATACAATTTCCACTTCTTACTAAGAGTGTATTCCTACAAAACTTTTTGAATGTTACAACAATTTACCCGACTCTATTCATTCAGTCCTGATATTGGCGATTATTTTAGAAACGGCAAATCTATCCACTTTTCCAGAAGGCAGAAACGGAAGAGAATCGACGAAAGCAATTCCTCCGTAAAGTTGTTTGTATTCAGCCAATGAATCTGTAATAAGATACAACATTTTTTTTTTAGTATCAATAAAATAATCGAAAAAAGTTGTCACGCGTCAAAAGTTATCTGTATTTTTTTTTAATTAGGTCAACATTTTGATATAATTTTAAACAAAACAGAATTCTTCACAAAAAATCCGCTAAAAACCAGTTTGGGTTTCAGGAGGGACTAGGTACGTTAGATGTTACTGTATTTCCTAGCTCACCGAGACTGTAGCACATTGCATAGATAAGGGCTTCACTTGCACGGATAAGGCTTGTACGGATAAGGGCTTATGCAAGGACGTAAAGGAAGAGATAGCACCGGGATCCCATCTCCCCTATACCACCTGGCGTAGTCTGAACACACTGAGGGTGAGTGTGACAAGATTCCGAGCCAATATCGTTCGCTGAGGCTACACAGAGAACCCAATATGCAACTGTGAAACGCTGCAGGATGACCATCGCCGATACTGGCCGCAACTGTCAAACCCTATCACAAACCAAGGACCTAGAGACGAGTTCTAACCTAGCACGGATACGTTAACAAACAAACAAGAGGAATACGAGTGATAAATGTCTGACAGTTTTCTTAATGTCTGGCAAGGGCATTCGACACTCTCGCTCATAACGAAGCCAAATAGTGAATATTGGAAATACCAATTAACTATGGCTATCCCAAGATTTTCTATATTCATATAAGTAATGCAAATATTTTAAAAAATAAGAGTAAACAATTTCAGAATAGGAATTATGCACAAAAATACTAAATTGAATCGAAAGCAGAAAAAAGAATACATCGCATAGTCTAGTGGCAACGTCACCTAACTAGGCTGGGACCTGTTCTAAGGTAAGCGTGAATTTGGCCCGCTAGTTTCACTTCCCAGTGCCTCACGGTAAGGCGTTGGTCCCGTACTTAGCAGAGCTAGACTGTTGGACTATCGCTAACGTCTCTGTGTATTCACCTCACGACTAAAAGATTTTTTTTCACCCTATATCGATTGCCCGGTTGAGCAGTTGACCGTTGCCCATACCCGTTGCAGATGATACGAGTAGTTAAAGTATTCGATTATGACCTTATATGATAAGATTACTGGGCTTTAAATCGATAACCATTTTAATTCAGCCCCCTTACAAAGTGAACCAAATAATAAAAAGTATAAAAAATAATGGATGATGTACCTCTTAATAGTTTTCTAATATCATCAGCAGTCACGGTAGCTCCAGGTTTCCTGATAATAAGAGCCACTGGCAGATCATCAGTATATACCACCCGCTTTCCAACTACCACTATTTGAACTGCAGGGTGTGTTTGGATGATGCTCTCAAACTCCGCTGGAGAAAGCTAAATGAGAAAAAGAATATGTAATAAAAAAAAAGTTCCGCAGCCATTATCTTAAAACGGGCTATCATAACTGAATGCGTATACAAGATTTAGTGTCTGTACTGTTGGCCGTTGAAGAGAACCCTCGTCGGGAGCCAGCCCTGGGAGCAGCAGCCATGTCATAGTGAAACTTAGAACTTAGAATCAGGTCATGCTTACCATAAAAATGCATCGTCATCAAAACTGTACCTTTCTTGTTCCTTTGAGTTGCGCACTCTAATACCATATCGTCGCCTTACAATTTATTACTCTATAACTCAAATTTAGTAGTTCTGAGAAAAACGCGTTTTACCATTTTTAAAGTTTCAAGTCGCCCACCATTTTAGATTTCTATCTTTTTGAAATCGCATTCCGTGTTTTATCTTTCCCATCTATCCAACTATCGTATCGTAAATTCGATTTATTTTTACGAGGACTGGAGAAAATCAAAATTATATTTAAAAAACCGAGTTAGGTATCTAGTTATAAGAGAATGCAAATTCTCACCATGGGTTATTTTTTTAGTAAGGTGTTATTAGTTTTCCCCTCCAATGTCTATCGTCCCGCCCGGGACGCTAGCTTACCTACGGCAAAATGTCTAACGTCCCGCGCGGGTCGCACCGCTCACCGTTTGCGCGAATTCCTTAATGGTGACAACCAGATACGTCAAAAAAACTAACAATATTATTTCACAAACAAAAAACACAAACAGAATCTTTAGGAAAAGAATACAAACAAAAGTTACAAAGAAAGCCGATTCAAAAAAATACAAATAAGGGTGCCGACACGGAAACCTTATTCGTGCATTTCTTCATCCTCATCTATAATTTCATCCATATCTTCAGTTTCATGGTGTGGTACACTGAATTAAAATGGTTTTTAGGTATCGTACAAACCTGGAGGTTTAATTGTGAATAGCGATATCAAATTCTGATATTTTGGTTTAGTAATTTTAATTAGTTTTTCATACAAAAGTTGTAATGGCAAATGCGATTCATGATGACTTCTTTTATCGCAGACAAGACGTCTTGATTCCCCATCAAAAGATTATTTGAACTCCATTATGAAAGACTGTGATTTCTTAAATATTAACCAGCACATTTTTTGCCTGAGTACAGGAACATTACATTGTCGTCTATTTTTCGGATATAAGTAATTAGTCCTTAAATATCCGAAGTCTTTAATATATTCTGGTGTCTAATCATGAATAAGATATTTTTTGTTTTTTTAAATGTGATATCCTTGCGGGATTTTACTAAAATGAAACTGAATGGAAAGAAGAAAATAGCGAAAATAGCAAAAAAAACTGTAGAACACCACCTGTACAGCGTTCTCGGTGGCGCAACACTATGTACTGGCAACTTTTATTCGACTAGTTGTCTGCGCGCTAAAACTAGATAAGTGGATATATCAAGTTTTTGTCGCTACTATAGCAGATAGTGCTGCGAATTTTCCACTAGATAAGTCTACATATCGATTTTTAGTATTATAGCTGGAGCTGATTTTTAGCTTATCAACCACCGTTAACTCCTAAGAACTGGGGAAATTCAGTTTTCTCGTTTTAAGAGAAAATAGATATGATAATTTTACAACTTCTGACATACTTATATCAAAAATGCCAATTTTCGAGTTATCAAGTTATAATTTTAAGGCGACGATATAAAATAATCAATTCTCTGAGGAAGCCGGCATTATCTTAGGTATATAAACCAAACATTAAACGGTGGCCGTGAACCTGGTCTACTCTGACCAGCAAGGGGCACTCAGTAAACTGGTGATTTAATTAAATGAACGGTAAATAAACAAAACAGTGAAAGTGCACCAACCACGACTCCTTTACATTTCATCATGAGCTTTGCCCGCCCTGCGAAATAAAAATTGCCATCTTCATCGAAATAGGCATGGTCTCCTGTTTTAAGCCAACCATCCTCGGTCAGTGATTCTTTTGTTGCTTCTTCGTTTTTATAGTAACCCTAAAAATTAGAAAAGCAGTTAGAAAAATAGGTTGCTAGATGTTGTAAAACAATATGCCTCATTTTAATGCGTTTGCCTATTTCAACTGTTTTTTTTAATGAAGATTTTAATTGAACTATATTATTTTGAATTAAGTTTGTTTAACTTTCACTTCATGCTGTAGTTAAACCGAAGTTCATATTATATCCTTTGTTAGTAGACGTTTGTACACGAAGATGATTAATTACCATACTTTTATTAAAATAAACTATTTAATGTATTATTGTATATTACATATCCTTTATATTAAAAAGAATTACCATACTTATATCGAAATAAACTCCTCATACCATATACCTACATACATAAATTAACGTAGTTATACAGAATAACACACACAATACCGATTTATAGATTATGGGTTATCAGAAAAATCTCTGTTTCATTCATTTTTGTAATATCATAATTTTTCAATTTTCATTTTTGTGACATGTATGGAGTAATACTGACTCCACGGATTCTATTGTTAAGCAGTCTGGTCATTTGTTTCGAGTTCTGTATTACATCCACTGTCTATTAGTGAATTGTCAGCTTTTCCAAAACAGTTTGTTTAGTTGGGGGTACCCCAACTAATTAAAAAACCTACTAATTAAAATTACACTTTTCCTAGTACGCCAGCGCCAGCTGTCCTGGAGTCTGGCCTGCTGACTCTACCTTAGCATTAAATAGCCAAAATACTGTCTGATCTTGAAGTATCAGCTTTTACAAAACTCTTACAATTTTTTGTTGCTGCCTCTTTGACTAAAACGGATTCCGCATGTGTGCACTGCGCTCCTCCACTGCGTGGAGGTGACGAGGGACCATGGACCCCAGGACTCATTCCACTACCCCTTAAGGGGTCCGTGGACCACAGGTTAAAAAACCCTGTTGTATACGATAATGTACATTATATATCGTTAGATTGTGATTTCATTTTAATAATTATAATTTTACCGTAAATTTATAATCCGTTTTGACAAACATCTCACCGGGTTGGTTAGGGCCAAGTTCCTGTCCATTACCATCAACGATCTGTAATCGAAAACGAACAAACACCTTACAACTATCAACGTCGTTAATTAAACTGTATAATTTTATTATTTGAATAATATTATTGATAGCATCGCTACATTTAGCAATGTAAAGTATAAAAATATATGATAAATGTATGTATGTATATGTATTCGTATTAGAATATGTATGTAGGTATGTATGATAAAATGTGATCTAAAGTTATTAACACCCGACGCTTCGGCGGCGTTGTCTAGGGTAGACAGTCTACCGTAGACAACGGCGGTTGCAACGCCGCCGAAACATCGGGTTGTTAAAAAATCACGGTGTAAATTCGGTTTTTATCCTATTTATAATGTCAAACAACCGCGATAGTCTCCGATTTCATAAAATTCAGACCATTCCCCATTTGATCCCTACTACTCTCGCTCCTCTTCTTTTCGATGATTTAAATAATTTAAAATCAATTAAAATTACTAAACATTTATTGTAAAACATTGAAAACAACTAAACTGCTTTACATTAATTGTTACGCTCATATATTAAAAATAGTTTAAAGCATGCTGTATGTTTTTTTAATAAATAAATAAATAAACAAATAAATATATAAATAACTCATAACTCTAACATTATACATGTGATTACCTTGGCTTTTATTAAAGAGGTCAATTTCCCAATCGATACTTTACTGTTAGGTTCTAGATCCTTTGGGGCGATTCCGCAAGTTATTATGCCGCCAACTTCCGTAAGTGCATAACAAGGCATGATTTCGGCGTTGGACACAGTTTCCTGAAATTTTAAATGTTATGGCTAAAGTCGATTCTATCTAACAGGAGCGTTTGGGTTGTAATGGATCTTGTGCCAGTTAGGCCAGCATGACCCGCTACGTTTATGGGTCGGCCTAACTCACGGGTCAGCACCCATCCGGTAGCCTCCATGCAGAAGCTTCGAGACCTGAAGGGACTGCAACTAAGTCTGCAGGTTGGACAGTTTCCCTTGGGAATCGGTTGGTTTGCGCATCGCGCAGCATCAGCCAATCGATTGCGCACTCTGACCGATAACCGAGCGTGTCTGGAAACTACTTTGCTTTCTACAGAGCGGGGGTGGTGTTTGGCCTTATGTTAGCCCCTCTTAAAACGACAAATCAACCACCTGGTCCTAAGTGACAGCTGGACAAAGGACGTCGTGGTCCGCGATTAATTCGAACCGAATTACAGTTAAAATAAGGTAGAGGACCGCGCAAATGATCTCGAACCCGTAACCAGTCGGGAGTACGGAGAAATCCAGAAATAATTTGTACCGAGGGCGCTTGGAAAGCCTACCCGGTGCCAGGCGGTAAAAGTTGGACTCTAGCGGGCCACTTGACGGAGCTAGATAGTGGAATGTCTATGTCTCCAAGTCTCTACGTTCAGCCCAGGTTGAATGAGCGATTACATATCGTTAAACCTTTCTGGTTTGACGGGTTCGCCCGTTGTAGTTGACACCACTTCACTGGTCTGTCTTACATTAATCTTTACATGACTAAAAACAATATATTTTAGATTTTATTTGAACAAGAATTTACGTACATATGCTCGGACTAAAAAAGCCTACCTTGTTTTGCCTTATTTTGTCATGTCCATTCAATATAATAGGTATGAAAACGGATCTTTTTTGAAAAATTCTTTTTTTTAAATTAAATATGTAGAAACTTATACATTGAGGGTTGTCAATTACGATGGTGGAGCCCGCTACGCCAAGGAGTTATAACAACATCATGCCATTCTGTATGCCATGTAGTATACGCATTAACCCTTCGAGTAGCGGCATAATTTCATGGCAGACCGGGGAAATGTATTGTAATTTCTTGCAATATCGCCGCGCTCGACAAAAAGTATTATAACTATGGAACTACTATAACAATCATAAAAACAGTATCTGTGTAATAATCGCATTGAAATTGACTCGTATTACGAATAAATACGGAACCCCATTTAGAAATTGTAAATACTATCGTTATCTTTATTAGACTCTCTATCAAAGGTAATATTTCGTTTTGCTTATTTACATACAAAAATATTTAGATATTAGCTCATAAATCAATAAAATTTTTGATGATTTCTCGAAAAAAATCATCTCGATGATTTCTCGAAAAAATGTTTGACAGTGGAATTTTACCAGAAATATCCACGAAATGTATCTAAAGTAATAATGAGGCCGTCTATGTATCTATAGTAATAATGAGATATTTGCTATAGATTTTAGGATGCGTTCGAATTAGAAAATAATATTAGTGTGCGCTCCGGGAGCAAGCCACCAATATTGGTTGTTACGTAGTCAACGGTGTTCTGATGTGCAACCAAATTTGGTCGTTACGTAGTCGAGGGTTAAGGGATTAGGGACACAGTCCACAGTCCAACTGCGCTTACAGTAAATAAGAATCCAACGCCTTGCGTGGACTGCCTTACTAGGACTGTGTGAACTGGACTGCCTTGCTAGGCACTGGGAAGTGAAACGAGGGACGGACCTCATTCCCTCACTACCAGATTTGGACGGAACTCTCCATTCTACTGTCTGGTCAACGCTTCGAGGTCGCTTGCGCGGCCTATACCTAACGTTAGCAGTAATTCACATTAAATTTATCTTGGATACGTGGCGCCCTTTGCCCATCAAAGTCACTCTGGATCGGGTGGCCATCGCATTGCAAACCGCCGAGTTCCGCCCAAGATGTTCCCCCGGATACCCACTTCCGATCACAACCGCTTACGACTGCAAGTTACAACCGCAGGCTGAGTTCACAGCGGCCCTTCCATGTTAAACCGCTCTTCGAGGAGGCTACCGGATGGAAGCTGAGCCGTAAGTTGGTCCGACCAAGGTAACACAAAGAAGGCCATCACCACCCAAGCTAAACGGAACTATTAGGAACCTTATACAGAAAGAAGCCCGTTTACCCAAAACTTTTTAACCTTTTATAAAAGAAATATTACCTGTAGATTTTTGAGTAAATCCAAATGGATTTCGCTTCCTATGAGGGCTATCTTTTTGAATGATGACCAATCGACTTGAGCCTTATGATTGAGTAGACTTACTGCACTGACTGGCAACATAATCATATGGGTTGGCTGAAATAAATATTTGTTTTATTATATTGTTTTGGCTCTATTCTAAGGCCTTACGACTTCTATATTAAACTCGTATCTTTTCTCATTGACAACGGGAGCTAACGGGCCCATGATGAGGTGGCCTCGATGACCCATGTGTTCAGGGTCGGTCACACTCACGGGTCAACACCCATCCGACGGCCTCCACGAACGGAATCATTTTTTATGTCGTTTACAGTGTTTATTATTACCTTATGTTTGTTTATGATTTCAACCGCCATCTCGTGTGTGAAGGGTTTAGAAGTTTGTATTCTTGTTGCTCCGTAAAAACAGCATGAAAATAAAGTGATTTCTGCTGAATACCACTGCATCGATGCCGCAGTTAAAATAACCATTTTGCGAGTTTGAAAATCATCAGGTATCCTGAAAATAAAACTAACTTTACCTGGTAGAATATTTAAATTTTTTTCGTTTCCTTAGCGTTACTGAATACAATTGAATTGAATTTATTTTTTTTTACATTATTTTACATGTAAAGGATTTGAGAACATTGGCAAATAAAACTGTCTAAGTAGCCTAAACTAATCAAAATCTTGTAAATCTTTTTTAATATTTACAAGGCATTAATTATTGCCTTTACAATATTTACAACTACTTACCACAATCCTTCGGCGGTATTGACCATACAAGTTCTTTGTGGTAATTCAACGCATTTCGGTGTTCCAGTACTTGTGCCGCTTGTAGCCATTATTAGACATGCAGTCTTTTCAGGGTCAATGTCATTTGCACTAAAATATAGTTTAATGAATTAGCGCGAATCTTGACCGGATTTACTTTCCTGTCAAGGAAAGTATTGTGAAAACACTCCTGCGTGTCGTTTGTGTGTGTGTGTGTGTGTGTGTGTATGTATTCCTCCACGATAGCGCCCAAACGCTTTATCCGATTGAGTTGGCATTTAGTCATTGCAAGAGTTGAAACATTGTGGTTCAAATCGATCTGCCGGGGAGCGCGCCAGTTATACTTCAATCTCGTAATATTGGACATAGAGACTTGATATTCGGTAAACAAATGCGTCGTATGGTCGAAACCATATCTCTTATAAAAGCGACATACAAAAAAAAATCGACATACATTTTGATCAAATAATAACGTCGAGCCCCCCCGAGGCTAGCTGAGAAACGAACCATATTAAAAATAGCCATTTTATTACCGCAAAAGTACTACAAAAATACTATAAATGTTCTAGATTTGCTGTCATAATCAATCACTATCAAGGGAGGGAGGGGTGTGTCGGTGGTGGGAGGGGGGGGGAATTTAATTGTTTAGATAAAAGTATAATTTTCAGTAAGATAATTGAGTAAGTGAGTAACCTTCAGTAACCATCATAGTGAATAAAATTTAGGTCCTAAATGTCCTATAGGAAGCCTTGAAATGCATAATTAGTTTAGGAAGTTTTATTATGATAATGAATATGTTTAAAATACTTCTATTTTTATAACAATTTTTTCATTTTAAAAGAACTTTAACAAAAACTTGTGAAAATTTTATTATTTTTGCTCTTTTGTAAAATTGTGAAAGTATGACCTACGATGGTAACCCTCTGAGCCACATATGTTTCAAAGTCTGCTTATCATCTACATTTATGTTAAAGTGTAATAAACATAAATTATAACTCTTACACAAATTCTTCAACTTCACAGTCTGAAGCCTCTAAAGTATCATCAAAGATGGTGTAATTCCTTCCTTCGCGTTTTCCAAATGTTACTATTTTAGTTTTCAACTCATTTTTATTTAAGGCAGTTTCAGCAATATCCAGAATCTTTGATGTATCGCAGAAGAAAATTTTAGGCTCCCCGATCGTAAAGAGTCGTTGAAAATCCACTGAAATTTAATGATGTAAATTAAATAAAATTATATTAAAAATCAGAAACAGAGTGATCCATTTCGATTTTAGGAGGTGCTAAATTGAAATGAATATGTATATAACATGCCACATAAAATTTCGAAGATAGCCTCAGTGCCAGCGGGATATATTTATCTGTATATTATATCCCACACAAAATTTAAGACATATGGTCAGTTACACATGGACATATGTACCTGTATAATTACATCGTACACAAAATTTCGGAGATGTGGTCAGTGCTAGATGGACATATGTACATGTGTATTAAATCCCATATAAAATTTCGGAGATATGGTCAGTGCCAGATGGACATATGACATTGTATCTGTATATTTATTTATTTTATGTATTAATTTATTTGTTTATTCGCATATTACTAATCAACATTACAGTAAAACCAAGGCATTGAAAAGTAAAATTAATAAAGGTATCACCGTAATTATAAAAATAGAATGACACTTAATATATACTACACATAATACTAGCTCATATAAGAGTAATTAATTAATAGCCTGCAATTTAAACGAGTGAGGGTTGATCTTTAAAATATTAAAATCTGGTGCTATCGAATGAATTGCATTTAAGCGCCGCAAAGCACGCGCCAAAAAGTTTCACCTCGTAACGGTAGTGCGCAAGAACGGCTCCGCGAAAAGATGGTGCGATCGAGCACGAAGATAATTATTTCGTACGAAAAGATGCACATTGGCTAGTAAGCTAGGGTTTATCAGTTTTACCACGAATTAGACTCAAAACATTTCTCTTCTTAGACAGTGAGAATTATAGCCAACCATGCCTGTGATAAATGCAGTTGGATACACAAATGAATAATGTCCGTACTGCTTGAAGTACAAAAATCTCAAAAAAACACTTCTGTATCTTTTCCAGCATGACGGTATAAGTATATTCATGCGAATTCTAAATAGCTGAATTCGTTTTTATGCGACTTCTAACAATCGAGTTGTACAACGTGCGCATAACTCGAATATTATTAAAGTGCTTGGACTACCGTATCACAAACCCTGGAAGTTTGAAAGAAGTTGTAGATAGTTACATAATGTGTTCCTTAAAGTTTAACTGGGGATCGAAAAAAACTTCCAAATCCTTGACTTCAGTCACTTCGCAATCCCGTTATAACTGAATGAGCTAAGTTTTAAATATGTTTTAATGAGGCATGCTTACTGAATCAATAATAAATACAACTAATTATAAACAGAAATCTATTTCATCGAAAACAATTAAAATAAAACCTACATTAAATATAATTTAAAAAAAAATGACAGTAAGGATAATAATATTGTGAGCCCAACTTCCAGCGTAGTCTATTTGGAATAAGTGAGTATTTGGAATACAATTGATATTAAAATGAGCATGCATGAGACTGCGTGTTAACGTTTTAGTCATTCGAAGAACAAAGTCATGAATAATTTGTCACTATTTTGAGAGTAACCGCGATAGTACCTACGAATTAATGCTATTGCTTCTAGCAGATCACACAAAAGAATAGAAATATTAGTACTATTCATTGTCACTACGAAATAATCTCACGGACAAAGCAAAAAGTCACGTTGTGTTGGTAACACAGCGTGTTGGTAACACGCAAGCTTATTAAGGAAAATACGGAAATTGATCAGCGTTAAACACACCAAAACATTATACTTTATATATTTCGAGTCAATTTTAAAGGCTACATATTTTCTCTCTCCAAAAACGAGCCATAAATATTTTGATCAACCGTAACCGTACTGAATCATATAGTGGTCACTTCAAAAATGACAGTATTTTGACGCTACCATCACTATATATATTTGAATGCATAAAGTTAATATTAAAAAATATACGAAACTTTAGGACCCAAAAGGAAATTCACTCTCATTTCGCCAGAGGTAGGCACAATTTAATATTACCCTGTTAGGTTAGGTTATATGATATGTTAGGTAAGGTCTATGTTTGGAATTATTCAAAAGGGATTGAAATTACGTTGGAATGGTGTGTTACAATAAACTGCCTGAAAATTTTAAAGTGATGTGTAGAAACGGGAAGATAGCTCAGTTTAAATTGAAATTAAAAGGCTTCTTTATTGAGAGAAAATTGTATAATGTCAACGAATTATAATTAAATCACTGACAATTTCCATCTCGATTTTAATGATTTAACTTGATATTTTTACCATTTTATTGACTATTATATTATTATTATTTCAAAATTGCCTCTAATAATCAATTGTTTTTTCTTATTTGTAGCACC
Organism: Micropterix aruncella; assembly: GCA_944548615.1. Taxonomy (NCBI): domain Eukaryota; kingdom Metazoa; phylum Arthropoda; class Insecta; order Lepidoptera; family Micropterigidae; genus Micropterix; species Micropterix aruncella. The sequence goes on along the minus strand of OX155969.1, from coordinate 19,517,557 downwards.
ATTTAATATTATTTCATGACAACTCAAACTGTAGTTTTAAGTATCTAATACATATATTATCAATTGTGTGGTGAGTCTCTTAAGAAACATTTAGTGTCAGTTTTAAAAGTAATTTTAACATTAAGCAACTATATAAAGTACTAGCTGCGCCCAGCGGCTTCACCCGCGTGGTGATGGAAAATTGTGATAATGATGATAGAAAACCATATATCTTTATAAATTATAGCCTATGTCTTATTCTGATTTGTAAGCTATATTATTGTAAAGTTTCATCAAAATTCATTCAGTAGTTTTTACGTGAAAGAGTAACAAACATCCATACATACATACAAACTTTCGCGTTTATAATATTAGTAGGATTGTGTTTAAGAGGCCGTGGCGGCCGTGGCGGCCAAAAGCTATATAATGCATAATTTTGTGGCCTGGTTGTGAGGACACGAAAAAGAATTTTAATACATTATGCCGGATTTTAAAAACCCGATCCTTAAGCTATCATTTCGCCAAAACGAAATTGGTAAATTATTTCCATATTAATTGTAATTATCTTTATTCTGTTACTGTTTTCCAAAAAAATAAAAACGAGCGAGATTTCTCTTCAGTTTGTGAAAAACGTAGAGATGATTCTCAATATTAAAAAATACGATTTACACTAGCGTATGGTCTATTTGCATAGTACCAAGACAGCTTTTGGAACTTCCATACAAAAAATATAACAAAAAAAATGTTTGAAATTAAGTAATTTCCAGAAATGTTAAAAATTATTTTTTTTCTATTTATTAAAGATACTTTTGAGTGATATAAAAAATAACACAGTGATCTTAAGTTACTTTGTTATTGTATTGTAATTTTTACTTTATAAAAAACTATTCATTTGATAATTTATTATATTATAATTGAAAAGCCAAATCGATTAAATTAGACGACGCGCGAAGCCGAAATCGTTAACCGTAATTGGCCACTGCCAACGGTGGGATGTATTCCCTTGTCGCCGCGGTATACCTATACATCTTTATGTATATATCGAAAGCACGCAGGCGCGTGGCATTTCAAAAACACCTAAATTTTTAGTCGCGTCAACTCGGAAGGGAGCCTTGAAAGGGAGAAGAACTATGATTTTTTTTTAAAATAATATGTGATTTGATTTTGAAGCAATACAGACTGAACATTTCGCCCGCAGATATTGTTCTTGTGGTGATACATAAAGGAGGTATTCTCATTATTACTTAGTATTATAGTATATTTTATTCTTATAGTCTTAGGCCCGATTGCGATTATTCGTGAACTAAAGTAGGAATTTAGTTCAACCGAACGAGACAGAGCAATACGTTAGAACGCAATATGAAATGAACTATGGTCGATTTTTCCGCACCAAAACTACCTGTTGTATTTATAGACGCCCGAATAAGTTTAACGCATTTCGTACGGTGTTAGATTTAGCCGCTTTTTATTCGGTGGGTAGTTTAAATTTAGAAAAATGACAACCGTTCATTTCACATTCCGCTCTGATGTACTGCTCTATCTCGTTCACATGAACTGATATACGATTTTAGTTCATTAGCCCTTAGCATTATTACTTACTTAGCCCTTCGAGTAGCGGCATAATTTCTTTTCAGACCCTGCAATTTATTGGAATTTCTTGCAATATCGCCACACTCGACAAAAAGTACTATTCCTAGAGAACTACTATAGCAATTTTTAAAAATTAAAAAAATACAATAATCGCATTGAAATTTCGTATATAAAATATTAAAATCTCATTTTATAAAACAATTACATAATTGTGAATAAATATGAGAATTTTGATAAAGTGAAAAAAATCGGTATTTCTAACTTGTACTTGTCTTACGGAAAAATACGGAACCGTATATAGAATTGTAAATACTATCGTGATCTTTATTAGAATATCTATCAAAGGTAATATTTCGTTTTGCTTATTTACATACAAAAATATTTAGATATTAGGTAATAAATACCAATAAAAATTTTGATGATTTCTCAAAAAAAAAATTGTGATGTTTGACAATGGAATTTTACCAGAAATATCCGCGAAATGACACTAGCGTAAATTATTCTAGCGGCCGTCTATGTATCTATGGTAATAATGAGATATTTATATTGATTATAGGATGCGTTCGAATTAGAAAATAATATTGCTGTGCGCTCCGGGAGCAAGTCGCAAATATTGGTCGTTACCTAGTCAAAGGTTTTCTGATGTGCAACCAAATTCGAAGGGTTAATAATTGGAGGGTTTCAGACATAGTCGAACTAATAGAATTAAAAAGGATAAGATTTTAAGGCACAAGACCTCTCCATATAATTATTCTCATAGGTTTTATAATGAAAACGATCCTGTTATACATTTTTTGGGCTAAAATGTGAAATAATCACCCATTTATATACATTACATACAATAACATATACATATAATAAAATATCTTCTCACCATGATTAAGGAGAATGTCGATAGGTTGAACAGCTGCTCCCAAGTATAAAGCTGATATAAATGGTATGGTGTTATCTAGGTGGTTTACACCCGCTATAGCTATGACGTCACCCTGTTTGATACCCCGTTTTCTCATCCATATGGCACATCTGATTGATCTATCCAGAACAGAACCATTCGTTTCGCTTCGGCCTGTGGCGTAATCTATCTAAAAATGAAAATATTATTGTCTATTACTTTATTTATCATATATATGCACTGGTGCGCGTTTATGCATTTGTATATATGTGCAAATGTGTTTATTATATGTATAACTAGCTGACCCGGTGAACTTCGTACCGCCTAACAGTCAATGAATGCCGTGTTACAGATTAGATAAACTTAGTTTATGATTTTATGAAAGTAGTACAATGAATAGAAAATAAATATTAAGTTCACTACTTTATTAAGAAAATAACATAAAAAGAAATATAAAAGTACAAAAATTAAGTATATCAATGGCGTGTCAGCAAGGCATGATTGAATTAAACTATTTATATATTGTGCAGCATGGGATGCACTCGGTTTAATTCTCTTCATTGAAGCAGCTTGTAATATACGACATTTTTTGTTTTTTTATCAGGCGCAAGAACAAATACAGCGCATGATTTGCCAACACGTGAACATGGCACGTACAACTGACCATGAGAAAAACACGGTTTTACATTTTGTATGGGAAAATGTTTTTCTTTTATTTTAATTTTTCGACAATTCTCCAATTTTCGTTTTTAATAGTTATTCTGCTATTCGGGACGGAGACGAATAATAATAATAATAATAAATGCCTTTATTCGCTGACCGTATTATACAATTTTGCCTTATGTGGTAAAACAATATATTTTATTATTTTTTTTAAATCTAATTTTTAAATAAGGTATCATAATATTATTCTTCAGCAGCCAGTGTTTTGGTCAGGTTGTCCTTCGACATAGGCCTCCCCCATTTTCTTCCATTCATCTCTGTCCCGAGCCAATCTTCTCCATCCTTTCGGTAAGTCATCTTCCCATCTTTTAATTTGACGTCCTTTTTGTCTTTTCCCATTTCTAGGATACCATTCCATTACGTCCTTCGTCCATTTTTCTTTGTTGGTTCTCATGATGTGACCAGTCCAGTTCCATTTTAGTTTTCTAATTTTGTTTAAAACATCGTTCACCTTTGTTGTTTTCCTTATTTTTGAGGTCGTCCACCTGTCCTGTTTAGCATGCTTCGCTCCATGTTTCGTTGGCATACTATAAGTTTATGGTTGTTTTTGTTCGTGGCAGGCCAAGTTTGACACCCGTAAGTAAGACATGGGAGAATGCATGTATTATAAAGTTTACTTTTTATTGACATTGGTATCGTTTCATTTTTAACTATCTCTTTTAGTGACCAGTACCGTTTCCAAGTTTTGCTTATTCTTCTATCGATTTCTTTTGAGTATTGGTCTTTTATAGATATTATCTGTCCTAAATATATATATTCATCTACATATTCGATAATTTCTTGTCCTATTTCTATGTCTTCCTTTAATGCATTCGTCATTACTTTGGTCTTCGTTGGATTCATGGATAGACCTGCTTTTCTGCTTTCGTAATCTAGTTGTTGTAACATAGTTTGTAATATGTCTGGTCTCTCAGCGAATATCACAATGTCGTCGGCGAATCTTAGGTGATTTATGTTTAATCCGTTAATGTTTATTCCAAAATCTTCCCAGTTTATATTTCTGAATATGTTTTCTAACACTGGCGTAAAAAGTTTTGGAGAAAGTGGATCGCCTTGCCTGACGCCTTTCTGTATACTAAACTCTTCTCCTTGTTGTTCCAGTCGGACCGTTGCTGTGGTATTTTTATAGATTTCTTTTATTATTCTTATGTATTTACTTTCTACGCCCTGGTTTTTCAGCGTTTTCCAGATATAGTTATGATTCAAAGAATCAAAAGCTTTATTGTAATCGACGAATGCCATGTAGTAGCGTTGACCGTTTTCGTTAAGTTTTTCGATGACTTGTTTCACAACATGTATATGATCGATTGTAGAATAATCGGCGCGAAATCCCGCTTGTTCTCTTGGCTGATTTTGTTCTAGGTGTTTCATTATTCGGCCAAGTATTATTTTAGAAAACGCTTTATTTAGATTGGGCATTAGACATATGGGTCTGTAATTGTTTATTTCATTTTTGTCTCCTTTTTTATGTATCAGGACAATAGTGGACTTCGTCCATTGGGTTGGTAATGGTTCAGTAGCCATTATTTCATTAAATAGATGTGTCACCTGTTTGGATGTTACGGTTAGGGATTCTTTCAGTAGTTCGTTTGAGATGTTGTCGTCTCCAGGTGCTTTTCCATTTTTTGTGTATTTATGGCTCTTATGACTTCGGTCTCTAAAATGTATGGTATTTCTTCTTTGTAATCATCCTTCTCCGTCTCTATTGGTATTGTTTTGTCAGTCTCTGTATATAAACTTTTATAGAATTCTGTCGCTACTTTAGCTATTGATAATCTTTTTGTCGTCGATTTCTCATTTTTCTTCGTGTTATTAGTCTTCATGTTTGGTATCCATTGAGTGTATTCTCTTAGTTGTTTTAGACCTTTCTTTATTCCGCCTGTTTTCTCTATTTGTTCTCTCAGTACATTCAGTCTCTCCGTTTTTCTGTGTTTTCTTATTGATGTTTGAATTTTTTTGCTAATGTTTGCAATGTTTTTCCGATTATCTTTTCGTCTCTCTAGCATTATGTTCCTCTCTTCCATTAGCTTTAGCGTTTCTTCTCCTAGTTTATTTTTCTTCCCTTTTTTTGATCTTGATTTGTTTAGGTTTCTCAGTTCTTTCTCCAGAAAATCGTACTTTTCTTGTATTGTTTTGTGTTCTTCAGTTTCATATAATGTGTTTTCTAAATCATTTAGTACATCTTGTGGTATAGGCGATGTTATTGTTATGTTTCTGGTTGAGGCGATAATATGTTTTCTTGATTTTCTATTTTTGTGCTGTATAACACCTCTTACCATTCTATGATCTGTATTAAAATTTAGCTTGTTCACTACATCGACGTTACTGAAGATCTGGTTTTCTCTTGCAAGAATAAAATCGATTTCATTTCTATCTCTACCATTTGGAGACATCCATGTCCACTTTCTTGACTTTCCCTTTTTGAAGAAACTATTCATTATTTTGAGATTATTTGCAAAGCAAAAATCTATAAGTCTGTGTCCATTGTCATTTCTGTCGCCACTACTGTGATATCCTAAGACAAATTCGTCTTTGTTAGATTTGCTGCCCACTTTGGCGTTAAAATCTCCCATCAGAATTATATTTCTGTTCTTCGTTTGCATCAAATCTGTCAGATCTTTGTAAAATTTATCTTTCGCTACTTTTGTATCCTGTTCTATGGGTGCATATACTTGGATAATCAACGATGGTTGTTTAAATTCTGGTAGCTGTATATTGAGCACCGCAATTCTGTCAGATATTCCTTGGAAACTTTTGATTTTATCCTTCAGATACTTTTTTATTAAGAATCCCATTCCATATATACCTTGTTTTTGACCATAGAAGTAAAAGATGTATTCGTTATATTCTCTTATCTCTTCTCCTATTCTTCTTATTTCGCAAAGACCGATGACATCCCATTTTATAGGTCTTATGGCTTCTTCTAATTCTTCTAAATTGTTATCTGTCATTAGTGTTCTGACGTTTAATGTTGCAAGGTACATTTTATTTTCCCTTTTTCGGAGTACATGTGTATTTCTAGGGGGTGCGGGGGGTGGTGGTCTAGCAACCCCATGGGGACCAGCCGGATTCGGACCAGACGGAGACGAATACTACAAATCAAAAACCATGAAAATCGGTCTAGCCGTTCTCGAGTTATAAGTTTTCGAACAAACTCGACTTTGTTTTATACTGATTATATATATCTATATATATATATATATATATATATATATATATATATATATATATATATATATATATATATATATATATATATATATATATATATATATATATATATATATATATATATATATATATATATATATATATATATATATATATATATATATATATATATATATATATATATATATATATATATATATATATATATATATATATATATATATATATATATAGAAATGCACTGGTGCACGTGTATGCATTTGTATATATGTGCAAATGAGTTTATTATATGTATAATGTATGTGTATGTGTATATGCATGTATATGCGTATGGGTATGTATGTGTATGTGTATATGTATATGTATGTATAGTATATATGTACGTATTTTACATATAGTATTTTACCAATCCCTCCCTCCCTTCCCTCTTCCTTCCCTATGGTAATTATACAGTTAGATTTGAATATGAATTTTTCTTTTTCCTATTTATCTTTTATTTATCAACATTATTTTCGTTTTAGTAGGTGCTTTCCTGGTAAGGAATGTATTGTGAATGCACTTCTTTGTGTCTGTGTGTCTGTGTATGTGTGTGTGTGTGGCGTCCAAACGCTTCAGCCGATTGAGCTGAAATTTGGCATGCAGGCATCATTTGGTCATGGCAAGTGTTGAAAATAAGTCGTGGTTGAAATCGGTCTACCGGGGGCGCGCTACTCATACTTCAATCTCGAAATATTGGACTTAGAAATATTGGAGAGATGCGTAGTCGGGTCGAAAACACATTGTTAAATTTATGGTGCTAAAAAGACCAATGGAGTTGGGTCATTATGACCCATGTGTTAGGGTCGGCACAACTTACAGGAAACCACCTTTCCGGTAGCCTCTAAGCAGAAGTGTGAGCCCGGGTATAACTGTCCCAGCGGGCCAGTCCCCTGGGAATCGTCCATCGGGCGCTCCTGGGCGGTGTGCGTCGTCAGCCAATCGACTGTCCATTCCGTCAGATAACCGGGGAGTCCTTAAACGGCTTTGTTTCCTATAAAACGGGGGTGGTTGGTAACCTTACGGCAACTGCTCTTGAAACGACCAATCGGTTATCCGATACTGGGTGAAGAGCCGGGAAAAGAATGCCGTTGTCCTAGATAGATTTGGCACACACTGAATAACCGTTACGTAAGGGAGAGTACCGTGCAAGTGATCTCAAACCTGTAACCAGTCTAGAGGCCGGAGAAATCTAGGCATTAGTGATAGTGAGGGCGCTTGGTCCGCCGGTGCCGGGCGGTAAAGTTGGTATCTCGCAGGCGAGTTGGCGGAGCTAGATAGTGGATTGTCCTTGTATAAATCTTCTACGCTCATCCCACGGCTGAAAGAACGATCATATATGGTTATACCAGCCTGGGGTGACGTGTTAAACCATTGTAGTCGACACCGCCCAACTGTTAAAAATGTTGGTTGCAACATCTCTTATACAAGCAATACCAAAAAAACGACATATATTTTAATCAAATAATAACTTCGAGCAACCCAAGGCTAGCCAAGAAACGAACCATATTAAAAAAAGGCATTTTAATACCACGGATATACTAAAAAAAATACTATTATTGTACAAGATTTTTTCTGGGGGGGGGGGGAAGTCGAAAATATGCTTTTTCATCCGATATTCTACTGTTTCCGTGGATTCCTATCCCGCCTTATCTAGAATGCTTTAACATTGAAGAAAATAGACCAAGTACTCAGGTTTAGGGTTGCCAGATGTCCGGTATTTAAGCGTACAGTCCGGTATTTTCGAGGCCTGTCCGGTAAAAAATAAATAGTCCTTAATAGACCATTTATTTTTGAGGAAAGTCGGTACTACTGGTCACAAGCGCCTCTTCTCAAATTGGTCCAACATGTATGCAGCATTCCCGTATTGAACGCCATCGTCGAGCGCATTTTCAGTGTGATGGGGAATATATGGACCAATGAACGAAACCGCCTTGGTCTAGAGACTGTGGAAAGTGAACTGTGTGTTTTTTTTTTCAACATAAACTCGAGCTGCACTGGTTTTAAAGAACGTGTTGTATCAAATAAAACACTATTGAAAGCGGTTGCGTCAAATGCAAAATATGCTAAAAAGAAGTAAGTAGGTACTACCTAAAAGTACCTAGGTACAGTACAACATAAATTAGTTTTAGGAGAATGATTCAACTTTATTATTTGTTCATTGGAAGTTCCTATTATTTTTGTTAAACATACCTATCTAGTTTTAGGTGATTTTATTTTCTTCTGAAGTTCCTACCTTTATTTTGTTAAGTAAGTAGTAGATTATAATATTCATACCATTGTTTAATAAAGACTTTGTCAAAGTTAGCATAGTCTTGGCGACCACAATTTTATGACTGCATTATATTTTGTTACTAATTTAGTTGATTTATGTGATGTTGATTAAATAAATAAAATATATTAGTATAAAAAACCCGTAATTTTTGCGACCTAGCATACAAAATGTCGCTTGCAATGATCTTGATTTATGGAGACGACATTCATTCATTCATTTTCAAAAAAGTGCTGTCCGTGATTCATTATAATGCGGCTCATAAATAGTTTCTAGTTTCTTACCTGATTTATTCTATTTTCGAAGACTTTCAGCGTTTTTAACATAACCTTACCCATATGATATCTATCTCTAACATCATCCACGTGTCCTATTATTTGGGTTAGCAAATGATCGATGCGAATATTCATCGTCATAATAATATGTCACTTTTAATATAAACAGTAATAATCGGTAACCACACACAACGACCCATTCACTAACAACTCGAATGACTGCCAGACATTAATGATAAGTTATCTGGTTATCAGCATTTATGTTTCTGTAACAAGTCACAAGCCGATACGCTTATACATACATATGTGTTTACAATTTCGTGATTTTTGTTGGTCATATTTTACCGTTATACACTTTTTCGAGTCTTTTAGCGCGCCTTTACAATATTTATGACACAGTTTGTCATTCGACATTCGATCATCAAACAATGGGTCGCGAGAAAACATTAACTGGTTTGGAGAAATTAAAATTTCCACGCTAAAAGACGCTGTGAAAATGTCACATCGTCAGATATCGAAGCAAATTGATCGTGGTAGAGATGTCGTAGGAAATTTCTTCAAAAATCTTGAAAATTATGGTGAAAAATACGTAAGCGGCAGACCATCCAAATCATCATCCAGATCACAAATGCTCTAAAACTGCGAACAAACGCTTCGAAATGCTGGCAACAGTTCCAAGTATGCCCTCTAGTTAAATACTAAAAATGATTTACTCGTTAGTGTTCGACGTGTTCACAAATTTTCAGTGGTTCACAACATTTGAAATTAAAAAAATGAAGCGCAACCCTATGCTGTCAAAATTCAATGTTGCAGCCAGGCAGAAATTCACTTTGGGCCACCTATGCTGGACATACCAGCAAAAAAAACCTTCTCAGACGAAAAAATCTTCAATTTAGATGGCCCAGATGGATTATCCTAGTATTGGCAAGAATTGCGCATGGAAACCAAGATTATCTGTTTGCGTCAATCTAGCGGTGGTTCAGTTATGGTCTGGGGCGCAATGATGCAATTGTCATTAATTCCACTAGAATGAATGCTAAACTATACCAGCAGATGATTCGCTCCTATTTCCCGTCATATTGCTATGAGTGTGCTGGTCTGGACTAGAAATTGCAGTGGGACAATGCGCCAATTCATGCGACCAGATCAACTACCGCCTTTTTACGGGAGCGAGCTATATTTTCACCCACTCAGCGTCGAAATCACCAGATATGAACATAATTATTATTGAGGATGTTTGGGGACTTTTGACTAGTGAAGTGTAAAAACATGATCATATGCCAGTACAACATAAAATCAAATAGTGCGACGTGTTCACAAATTTGTAATTAGTATATTTACGCGGAATTCAGGATGCGCCATCTGCCACAGCGTATTTTCCTTCGGTATAATAATTTTCTGAAAGTACTAATCCATTATTACCAAAGTACCGATATGTTTTAATATATTATTATGGATTTTTAGCATATAAGTAATAGTTGTCTATTGACGAAATAAGGCAATCCGACAGTTGCCGGGATTCCGGAATCCTATACATTCTATACCGCTTTTTTTCGCCAAGGCATGGCAAAAAATAGTTCAAGACTCAATGACTTCTTTATTTGGAAATTCTCAGGTCTAAAAAGGATATAGCGGTGTGTTATAAATATTTAAAGTATACCAGTATATTATGTTAATACAAGCATGTCAGTATATTCAATTCAATTTTGCTCTCTCCCTCCTTCCCCTCCGAAGTTTTTACTTCAAAAGGAACGTCGGAGTTATGTACGCTTAACATTTTTAGTAGCTAGCTAATTGATATTCAGACTATTTTACTGTCTGTATAATCATTTTTTTATTTCTGTATAATAAAATTCTGTCATTTGTGGTTCATTGACACAAAAAATAAATTATCGATATGCGAGCGGAGATACGCAAATTATCGTAAATGCATTTGACTTTGACTTTGACTCATACCGCGTTCATATGAGCTATCGGTCGATTAGGCGAATATCCCCGTTAAAAGTAATGAAAACACCCCATTCCTGTGTATATTATGTGGGTATCACTATCGAATTATGGTCTCGTAACTAAGCGGAACTCAGTTCACAATGAGATATGCCTATGTGCACAAATAAAGTGTTGCCACAGACTTTGTCGGAGACTGTAATGCCGGGAATACACGCCAGATTTTTTCTTTACGATAGTCGGATCCGATAGTCTGATCAGACTGTCGGAAGGCACTCTTTCCATACATTTGTTTAAATGTATCGTATCGTATCGGTTGTGTATTGAATGTTTAAACTATTGCATGGCAAGAGTGTTTTCCGATAGTCTGATCAGACTATCAGATCCGACTACCATATAGAAAAATCGGTCGTGTATTCTGCCGTCGTAAATGAAAACACAGTAACTTGAAAAAAGACGTTTTGAGAAAAACGCGGTCAAAGTTCAGTTGTTAAATATTTGTTTTCATGAACAAAGTAATCAACATAGATTATTTCTTTAATCTTTAATGTTAAAAAATAGTTAGAACTTTAATTCTGCATAAAAATATATATTAAATTATAATTGTTTAATTAATTAAATTAGATATTGTGTTCTAAATTAGGAAAATAATTTGATAAATTTTATATTTTTAAGCTATAACACCGTAACTGAGTGGTTACCGTGTTATACGTAAATTTTACCCATTACTGTATTCTAATCATGTAAAATAAATATATATTTTTCAAATAAATAAAAAATTGCAGGCACCTTAACACAGTAACTGAGATACTGTGATTATTTCGCGTATTAATAAATTAACTTTTAACAAAAATTTTCCTAAAACCACAGTATCTGAAGAAGCTGTGTTGTAACCAAACAAAAATATTTCTCAAATGCTTATAAGTATTAAAAAAGATCACAGTAAATAATAGATTACTGTATTTTAACATAAAAAAATATACAAACTGTGTTTTTTATTAAAAATATTCTGATTTATTAAAAAATACTGTGTTTTTATGTAAAGTATCTCGGTAACTATCCATCGACAGACAAACCGAAAAATTTGCACGATAGTACTCGTGATTTTAAAGAACCAAACATGTATAAACACCGTAAATGAAGTTACTGTTTTCATTTACGACGGCAGTATTGCCGGCTTTAGGTTTGTTTGGCCGATGTGTGGATCAGCGTCACGGCCGCGGTTTATGACATAGTGGCATAGTGGTCCCCTGATCTTACATTGTAGTCACCATTTTCCGTTGGGATAAAATTAACGGAATTGCATTTTAATTCTGTCGATCGAATGCAATAACAAGATACACACTTACACACATTTTACATGCACACATACATATAAACTCGTCATAGTAGGAATGGTTGGAAGAGATTGTAGCATGACAATAAACCCGCCTATTGTGAAATTTCACTACAAAGAATATAAACAAACAAACAACGAAACGTCAGAATAAACCGTTTGCAAATATTTATTTAGTTCAAATATTTTTTTTATCTACTTAGCAACACAAAAAATATATATGATGGCAGGTAGGTATCTTCACTTATCTATTGCAAAAAAAGCAGAGAAGATATTTAATTCTTAGGGTTATCAACGCAATGACTGACAGACACAACGAAATAAACAGACCGACACGATTCGGACTAACGGAATAAATAATGGAAAATCCTAGATACGTTTACAATAGTGGCGAAAACTGAAATCCTCAAGAAATATAGACCATTATTGCAAGGATAAATGAAATAGATAAATCAAAATCCCGTACTTGGTCTTATATTTTTGTTAACTTATCTTTTTTTAATAATTCATAAACAGCGCTCTGACATTGAATTCCTGAGAAGAAAAATGTATATTATGTCCAAAATGATTTCATATTTTGCTAAAATTATAGTTTTTTACATTTTACACCTTTTTTAATATAAGGTTCCCACCGTATATAGAACAAAGCAATAACAATAATAACTATCTAATAATTAAAAAACCTGTACATAACGAATTTTTAAATAACGGTTCCCTATAAATATCGAATCGCACGTATCATGTAACCTAATCACTGCTTATCCTCACTGCTCTTATAGTTTCTGACAGGAAAATATCGATGTCCATGTATGAGGCGTTATTAGACACATGAATCTGTTTCAAAGTAGAGTTGTTGACCTGATTCATTTTACCTTTCGGAACACTGGATGTCAAGAGATTCAGAGAGTCACTAGCGCAAGAACACGGATGCGTAAATGTATACCGTTCAACAAATAGGGACTGTCCATCTTATTAGAAAGGATATCGTCTGAAAGTGTAATATCCGACACTGCCGGTATGTCCTTCAGACTCTGTAGTTTAATATATTCAAGACTCTCCTCTTAGGTTGAGAAGAAATTTTTTGGAAAATCCACCGGAAATATCGGAAATTTTCGGAAATTTGGATAGTATTTTTGTATGAAAATCTCAATAAAAAAAGGAATTTTGCGCACGAATGGAATATGTTCTGATTTGAAAAATAATAATAAAACATCACGGTAATTAAAAAAGAAAATGCGCGATGGCATTCCCCACATATAAATATCAGCGCCCAGCCCAAACCACTGGGACTAGGAAATAGAAATTTGAAATCAATGATAGGAAGGCTTCCTTTTATGACAATGCGCCTAATAAGTATTTACTACCAAAAAATTGACTTTCATGTTGAAAGTTATGTCACATGTTTCCATAAAATAAAATAAAATTATGTTCTGTTTAACAATTACGTTTCCATAACAACAAATTCTGCATTGATTCGAAAAACAAAAGCGTAAAATTCATCAATCTGATGTGTTTCAAATAGTAAATTGATTTTAGTTCGTGGTTTATTTGAGTAAGGCGTTGTAAAATAAAAATGCCACCAGTGAGTCGTCGAAATATCGGTCGGCGTTCGCGCAACGCAAGCGAAATAAATAGCCGTCGAGTCACTGAGTCTGATAAAGAGAGTAGACAGGGCGTGGAGACAAGTCGAATAAGAATGTCTCAATCGCGATCAATTATGACTACGGAAGAACGGGTACAGTCGAGTTCGATTCGCACAGTTGGAGCTTACGCACAAAATAATTTGGAACGGCGACAAGCCAGAGGGCAAAACGTGACAAATCAAAATGAATGTCTGGCGTTCAGATACGATCCAACAGTCGATTACGCTGTAAATGTATCGGTCGACTTCGGAACAATGAGCACTGTTTGTAAACATTGCAATGCTTTCAGGTTTCGCCACGAACAGCCAGAATTATGTTGTGCGAGCGAAAATGTCAAATTACCACAATTGACACCGCCACCAGAGCCGCTGGCATCATTGCTATCTGGCCAAGAACCTCGATCGAAGCATTTCTTGCAGAATATACAAAAGTATAAAATTCATTCCAAATTACATCATTTGGGCCGAAAATTATAGAAGAACGAGGTTTTAACCCAAATTTTAAGGTATGTTCTATTTTAACAATAATAAACATATACAAAAACATAGCAAACAAATAAAAATAAAAATCTAAAAGGTTTCATCTATGCTCATAAACGAAGAATTTGTTTCAATTTTACAGATTCAAGGACAAATTCACCATCGTGCAGGAGCATTGCTGCCGCCTGTGAATGCTGATCACAAATTTCTTCAGATTTATTTCCTTGGAAATACTGATGATGAAATCAATCGGCGTTGTGCCATCAATCGTGCGGTAAAACGAGAGATTATTGCTCAGCTGTGGCATGGACCGTGTGGCGATCACAATCGGGAATCACCATGCATGATCGAAAATAAATGTTCAAAACGTTATCCGCGCGCTTTGTTGGCAAACACTATCACAGGCAATGATGGTTACCCCCTATATCGTCGCCGCTCAGCACAAGATAACGGCAGAACGATAACTTTGAAAGTCAAAAATAAAGACATTGTAGTCGACAACAGCTGGATTGTTCCGTATTCGCCACTGCTTTCCAAAACATTCAAAGCGCATTGCAATATTGAGTAGTGCAATTCTGTGAAATCAATCAAATACGTTTGCAAGTACGTCACGAAAGGAAGCGACATGGCTGTATTTGGTATTTCAGCTCCAGATGCAAACGATGAAGTTTCGCAATATCAGATGGGAAGATATATCAGCAGCAATGAGGAGGTTTGGAGAATCTTTTCATTCTCCATACACGAACGTCATCCCACTGTGGTCCATTTAGCTGTGCACCTGGAAAATGGACAACGAGTTTGCTTCACGACAGCAAACGCAGCGCAGAGAGCTGAACGACCACCAGCGACAACGCTGACAAGCTTCTTTGCGACTTGCGCAAGTGATCCATTTGCAAGAACACTGCTATACTCATAAATGGTTAAAGGATAATACGACATAGGTATGGAACCGCGACTATATCTCGGGTTGGAACTCCTGAAAGACAATGTATTTTGGTACCAAATAATTACATCTAATATAGTATACAGAGAAGTTTTGAACAATTAAAATAAACATAATTTATTCAATCATAATCATTTCATTCACTCATTTGAAACCCGGTAATATAGCCAAATTGGCATGCAAATACATACATACATATGCCGTAAAAATATAATCCTCCTTTTGGCAGTCAGGAAATAAATCAGAGCACTCAGTACTAACCGAACCACAGTCATAATTTCTTCACAAGTAAAAATGTTTACCGCCCAACGAAGTGGGCACGGGTCAGTTAGTATATATATATATATATATATATATATATATATATATATATATATATATATATATATATATATATATATATATATATATATATATATATATATATATATATATATATATATATATATATATATATATATATAAATATATATATATATATATATATATATATATATATATATATATATATATATATATATATATATATATATATATATATATATATATATATATATATATATATATATATATATATATATATATATATATATATATATATATATATATATATATATATATATATATATATATATATATATATATATATATATATATATATATATATATATATATATATATATATATATATATATTATATATATATATATATATATATATATATATATATATATATATATATATATGTATATATATATATATGTATATATATATATATATATATATATATATATATATATATATATATATATATATATATATATATATATATATATATATATATATATATATATATATATATATATATATATATATATATGTATATATATATGTATATATATATATATATACATATATATATATATATATATATATATATATATATATATATATATATATATATATATATATATATATATATATATATATATATATATATATATATATATATATATATATATATACATATATATATATATATATATGTATATATAAATATATATATATATATATATATATATATATATATATATATATATATATATATATATATATATATATATATATATATATATATATATATATATATATATATATATATATATATATATATATATATATATATATATATATATATATATATATATATATATATATATATATATATATATATATATATATATATATATATATATATATATATATATATATATATATATATATATATATATATATATATATATATATATATATATATATAGAGAAATGTCATAGAGATGAATACGACTAGTGTCGAAATATTCTCAATCATATAATTTCTTCTAAAATAAGTTACTAACATCCATTTCTGTTACAGAAACCATCCTCCTATACGTATTACATCCAAGGGCATACAGTAATTCGGCTGCAATAACTAAGAACATCATAGGTTATCAATTGCGGAAACAGGTGCCGCTGCCCTAAGTATTTAAAGAGGACATTAACTATCGGTAAAATGTTTCTGGTCCACCAGGACCCCAGATAAGTAACTTTTCATGAATCTAATTTTATATATTATTGAAAATAATTTAAAAAATATATATATATATATATATATATATATATATATATATATATATATATATATATATATATATATATATATATATATATATATATATATATATATATATACATATAAACATACATACACACATAAATACATTGTATATTACTTGTATATTAATATGTTGTATTTTAATACAACGTTATTTTAGAACGTGTTTATAATTTCCTTGTAGTTCCAATCGGATGCGTAACCCTACGACACGAGCAAGCCAGATATTCCTGTTCTTATAATATATTCATCATAATTGAATTCAACGTATTCCATTGTGTGCTTAACTGTCCAATAGAATACCCGCGCTATTTTGCTTTAAAGATTTACCAAGATTTTAAAAGTAACTATAATGTCTGAAAAGGCGCGTAAAATCCTGGAAACCATATTAGTGGGAAAAGTGGACAGTGAAAATGATTTGTTTCATATTGGAAAAATCCTCCTGAAGACACTGAAGAAATTCGGGAGCCGATCCTTTCAGGTTAGATCATTAGATTATTCCTGCTTATTTTCATAAATTATAAAAATTATATTTTTGAAAGATGTTCTAAAGTGAATATAATAAACGATAATAATTCATATATTTTTTATAATCATTTAATCATTGATATTTCGCCGGATCATTTTCCCAAAATGCAAATATAATCCATACAAAAACAACTAAAACTGACTCACTATAATTCTTATTTCGTTCTTTATGGATTCAAATAAAAAAATGTATTCTAGATAAAAATTATTGTGAAGAGGGTAGATAAATTGTGGTTAATTGTTCTAATATCGATTACTAAAACAAAATACAGTTTTAAAATTAGAAGAATTATTGCAGTTTAGATAACTCCGACTTGTTTTTTTTAATTACCTAACCTGCTATGATATATGTGTTTATGAACCCTTAAAAAAACTAACCTAATCTACCGCCATATAATTTTATATAAATCGTTTTTAAAAAAAAATATTTAACATACGTAAAATAAACGGGTTTTTGAGTCATTTAAAAAAAACAACCTTACCTGCCGCCGTATATGTATTTGATGCCTTGTAATCGCATTTATTTATAAAATTACATTTTAGATTCGGAATCAGTGTGATAATTGACTATCAGCTGACCATTAGTGTGATGATGTTAAAAAATCATAAATGTAAGAGTTTGCTAAACGGTATAAATACAAAATTATATTAACCTTATCTTCTTATGATGTGTTAACCTTTCTCAGGTGCACAAATAATAATATAAGTAATGTAAGATCAGCCATTTTTAAATTTTTAATACTCTTAATTTTAATTTTAATTTTAATCCTCTTAAATATAGCTTAGTTTTTCTAATGTATTTCTTTAGTCATATTAACTAAAACTCTTATAAATCTAGTACCCATTTTTTAACCTCAGATCGATGCCATAACCGGGAAAACCGAGACTTTTAACTCTGTGCTACAGAGGTCTGTAAAGTGTGCAGTTTGGCTAAACGAAAATAAAAAAGGACGACGTTATTATGTTGGCAGCATCGAACCATTTGGACTCTGTGGTCCCTTTGTTGGCAGCGCTGTATATTGGAGCACCATTATTACCAGTCGATGTAAATTTGAAAGCTGGTAAGTTTTAACTGACTTCTTATTGTGTATATTGCAATTTTTGAGAATAAAATAACTAATGCAATGAGAAGAAACCATGTTATTGAAAGGATTCTTCTATTATAATCATTGTCTAATCCAGCGGTTCTCAAACTGCATCAGTCAGCTTACAGTTTTAGTACTTTGTCCCAGCGACCTTGTCAAAATATATGAACACTAAGCATAAATCAGAAACAGAAATGTAAACAACTCTTTAGATAAACCTCACAATGTGAAGCTCACAGTTTTTAACATTGAATCACAAGAACCATCAATCTAAAATACAATAAAATATGAAAAACGGTGAAAACTTTCAACGTTAAGTAAGTGAATGTGATGGGTGTGCTTGCTGATCGCCACACATTTTTTTCAAAACGCGGAACACCCATTTCTCGCTGCACATCGATTTTTGAGCGATATTTGCTTTTTATTACAGCTACAGCTGAAAATCTGGCTTTGCATAAATATGTTGTCACAAAGGGAATGAGGATCATTACAGATTTTGAACTCATAGTTGGACATTAATTTTATATTGTAACACGAAACTCCACTAAATCGGAAGTAGTCAATTTTGTGTTTCGGCTGTTATCGCAAAAGAGTTCAATAAGACTCTATTCTTCCTGCGAAGTAATTTGTGGTGCAGCTTGAGCAAGGACATGATTCTTGCAAATTTGATATCATTGTCCTCCTTAAAGTATTTTGCGAACCAGTCAGTGAGCTTTGAGAGGTGTTCATAAAAGCCAGTTAGTGAACTTTGAGAACTGAACCGAATGGCGTTCGCGGGAGTGCCTCGCGGCATCCATGTTTACTATCTACGGCACCCCGGCGTGCCGCGGCGCAATCTTTAGAAATCACTGGTGTAGTCTATAGATATAATTTTTAATCCACATTATGTTCTATAATATCTTCGTTGCGTGAGTCTTCCCAGAGCCGTTTAAAATCAAGAACATGTAATATTGACATCAGCCATTAAAGAAAAAAACGAATTCTGAAATCTGTTGGTGGCGTGACGTCACGATGATTACCAACCGCTCCGGACCGTTTCACTCAATAACTCCATCCGCCTTGGTTGCACTTGTAAAACCGCTAGGTGCATTTATTGCGTTTTGTGATTATTGCCCATTTATCAGTAAATTTTCATCTCAATTCCCTGTAAAATCCGTTGTGTGATATTTAAATTAGATTTTGGAGATTCAAAAAAGCTTTTCCTTTTAGCAATCGAAATGCTCATTAAAATAACGCCATATTTACGAGTAAACCATATAGCTGATATTAGTTTTACATCGCACTGTGCTACGTTATTTGCATGGCACTGTGATTTGTCTGTTAAATTGGTAACTACGTGAAAATGCACCTTATTGCACATAGCGAATTTCAGTCGTTACTTGATGAGTCGGTCACGACGGTCATAATATAAGGATAAATTATATTTTCGACGCTTTTATAAAATTGATGAAATATAAACGACTGTTTTAGCAATCGTAATTAAAACAGACGAATTCATCAACAAACTATATTAGACAGAAATTTGCAGACATTTTTTCATGATTTCAGTCGATCTCCAGCATGCTATACAGATGGGAGAACCAAAAATAATATTCTGTGATTCGACGAAAATACTTGAAGTTATGGAAACAGCGATAGCTTGTTCTAAAATATATGGTGAAAACAAACCCAAGATTGTAATTTTTGAGCCCTACGTTATGTGTGATAAAGGCTATACTAAATTTGGTGATATAATCAAAATATCTGATCTCAAGGTCGATGACTTCTCGTGAGTTTAGATTTATTATAACCATTATTATTAAGCGTTATGGTGTCGTTCGTTTTCTAGTTTTTTTATAATATTTAAATAATTTATTATTATTTTAGAGGAACCGATTTGGATCCAGTTACTGCACCCGCTTTTATAATGTGTACAAGTGGAACTACGGGACAACCTAAAGGTGTAGTTTTACCTCACAGATCGGTAGTGGTGCAAATATTTCAGTCATGGTAAGTTTGTATTATGCTATTTGCTTTATTGTGCTACATAATTATTGTGCTATCTTATTTTCCTACACTCCCATATAGCGGTTATCCTAGCATAGCTTGCTCCATTATTTCATGGAAAATAGTTGTTTCGTTTTAAACATTTTTTTCGATAGAGAATGCATTGAATTTTAAGCTTTTTTGGGAAAAGGGTATTTTAAGTATTTTAATGCATCTATCCAAAATCTTTAACTAATGCAAACATATAAGTTACGTATGCTATAATACTTATGTATTTGCCGTTATATTTCAACTTGGATAAGTTTCAGTTAAATTTAGAATTAGAGTTTTAAATCTAAATAAATGCAATTTGAGGCCGTGTTATTCTTTCTAAATTCAATTATTCATTTACCTGTCTGTAGTTTTTTATTGCTCGGATATGTTCGTTTAAAAAATTTCATTATTTTCGAATATTAAGTCTTGTGCCGGTGTTATCCATTATATTTTCTTGCGGTTCAAAAACAGTTACCGAAAATATGAACACCAGAAATAAAGAAAGGTATGTGTCAAAAACGAAAAATGGAATAAAACGCATTTGAAGCCTAATTTAATAATTTTGCGTTAATTAAAGAGTTAAGTAACTATTTTATAATACTTATGTACATCAATACACTACACTGTTTGTTCATCCATACACATATGTTTTTTGTATTGAAATAACAATATTTTTTCCAATAATCATAGAAAAGAAATTAAAATTACAGGAAGATGCTAGTACCTCATAATTCCTTATTTTTCTATGATATTTTTGTGATAATTTTAGGATATTCGATGACTTTTATACCCTAAACACAGCGGCAATTGCATCATTTTAGAAGATTGGCCATGATATTAAGTACCGATTTCTTAAATAAAATTCATTACTGATTTTTGGCACTAACATTATTTTTCTCTGGTATATGTCAATAACTGCAAATAATGATGTAGAACCTCTTGATTTAACAACTGATCCTGGTCAATCACCCTCGCCAATGCTTCGGCACGAAAACTTACAACAATACACTTCAGAGCAAAGAGTCGCAAAGTTGCAGAAGTTGCGACCGCAGACTCGTTGTCTATCTATCCTAACTCGCTACCCTACTCGCTAGATTTCCGTCTTTTCTGGAATTAGGATAAAATTTTCCATGAGAAACTTTTTACTCCGACAAGCAGTCAAAAACACCATCAAAGCAGTCGTTGATTAGAAACAGACAACGATATTTTACAGCAGAGGCAGCAACTCCCATTAAAATGGTACAAATTCATAGATATAGGCCATTATCTATACTAATATTATAAAGAGGTAAAGTTTGTGAGGTTGTAGGAAGTAATATCTGGATCTACTAAACCGATTTTGAAAATTATTTTACCAATAGAAAGCCACGTTATTTGTGGGTGTCATAGAGCTATATATTAATCCGAAAAATGAAAAGACTTTTTCGTGGTAGTTGGATTTGCAAAGCAAGTCGGTGAAAAAACGGTCGAAAGAAAATGTTTCTTACGAACGCTGCTTTAACGATGAGAGATATATGATTGACCTCGGTAATGCCTACAAAATAGTCAGCGACAGCATATGTCTAAATTTTATATTTAAAAGTCACAAAAAGTAGTTTTTTATATAAAAAAAATAATTTAAATCGTTAGGTCATGTTTATTGGTCATATTATCAACAAATATGAATTTAATCAAAATAAGTAAATTTATCGCCTCAAGTGTTTAAAACAAAGACTTTGCCCTTTTACTGCATATAATTTCCCTTTTACTGCATAAATGGTTGAAGAGATAAGACACTCACAAATAAGACACTCACAAGAAGACAATCACAAATAACGGTAATATAGTCAAATTGGCATGCAAATACATACATACATATGCAGTAAAAATATAACCCTTCTTTTAGCAGTCAGGAAATAAATCATAGCACTCAGTACTAACCGAACCACACTCATAATTTCATCATATGTAAAAAGTTTTACCGCCCAACGAAGTGGGCACGGTCGGCTAGTTTTTAATATAAAATGTAGTTTTTAAAATGCAAACCAAATACTAGGCTTAGTATATTAGGTAACCATATCCATAGTGTTTATGCCTATTAGTCGTTATACTAAAGCTATCGAGGATTTCATATCTTATATAAATGACAAACTAATGGACAAGTACTACACCTTAGGTATTTTTTGCGATTTGTTTAAGGCATTTGATTGCGTTAGGCATGATATTTTACTAAACAAACTAAATCATTATGGAGTCAGAGGAGACTGCTTAAAATGGTTTGATTCATATTTAACAAATAGGACGCAAATCGTGGAAATTACACAATGTCAAAATCAAAACATTACAAAACACTGTTCGATCCCTTTAACTAATAAACTTGGAGTCCCGCAGGGTTCCATTTTGGGCCCTATTCTATTTTTAGTATATGTAAATGATTTACCAATGTATTTCAACGATATAAATGTAACTATGTTTGCTGATGACACTAGTTTAATTGTTGCCGGTAAAGATATGGACGAATTATTGATTAACGTTAAAATTAATCTATTCAAACTAAATAGTTCGTTTGAGAGCAACAACCTCACACTAAATGCGTCTAAAAGTAACTTCATACATTTTACAAATCATCGAAATCGAAATAAAGGTTCGCCAATAATACTTTCAATAAATAACACTGCCATTCCTCAAACTCATTGTACTAGATTTTTAGGTGTTCATGTCGACGAACTTTTAAAATGGAACTTTTACTGTGAAAACCTCGAAAGTAGGTTAAGTCGGGCATGTTATGCTTTAAGTATTGTAAGAAGGTCGTTGGATGAATTGCAAACAAGAAATGTTTATTTCAGCTATATTGAAGCTATCCTAAGTTATGCCATTACGATCTGGGGAAATTGTTATGCTTGTCATAGGGAACCCATATTTATACTCCAAAAGAGAGCAAAGCGAATAATTGCAAAGGTGAAAAGGGAAGAGTCGTGTCGACCCATTTTTAAAAGGCTAAGAATCCTCACCTTAACCTCACTCTATCTCTTTAAGTTACTAACTGAGTTTTTTAAAAATAAAGAAACACATTATAAAAACTTTTCAGATACACATACTAAAAATACGAGAAATAAATTAAACATTTTTATACCATGTATTAAACTAAACACAGCAAGGCAAGACACAAAATACTCAGGGCCATATTACTTTAACAGGCTACCAGAAAGTTTAAAAACTATTCAAGTGGAAAGCTTATTCAAAAAGTTACTTAAAGAATTCTTATTAGACAAAGCTTTTTACTCGATCGATGAGTTTTGTTAATTTTAAATAATTTTTCAAATTTTTTGGTCATTTTTTTTGACAATTTTAAGTAGTATTTTTTAATTATTCTGACTTTTTCTGATTTTAATTTCTTGATTATTTTTATCAATTATTTTAATTTGTGGTTTTAGTAAATAAATCTTAAAAATGATTTGGATGCCCTAAAAGCAATAAAGAAGTAACTGTATGTACGTGGTGATAAATTTAAATATTGTAAAAACGAACTAATATACTGTATTAATTACTGAACTAATATACTAAAAGCAATAAAGAAGTAACTGTATGTACGTGGTGATAAATTTAAATATTGTAAAAACGAACTAATATACTGTAATTTAAATGTACCTAAATATTAAGTTTCTACAATCTGTTAAGATTTTTTGGAAATAAATTGAAATTGAAATTGAAATTGAAAATTGAAATATGCATAGGTTCATAATTTGCACGGTATATTATTTGAATAATGAATAATCATAAGTTATACTTCTACTGTATTTTTCCAAAAAAAATACTCATTGAAAGGATTATTTACTAACTTGCAGGGTTTATTTTTAAGCAATTGTATCGTATTGTATAAGACAAGAAGAGAATTACCTAATTTTAGGAAAAATGATGACTATCCATACACAGACGAAATAATCTTGTTATTGTCATCATTGCACTGGTATTCTGGTCCGGCAATGATTTTGACTTCTGGAATACTCGGAGCCACAAAAGTTCAATCGTCTCTGCCGTTCTCCGCGGATATATTTTATGATGTCATCAAGACTTATAAGGTATTTCTATATTTATTGCATGACGTAATAATTCCCTATTTTTTCCAAAATCAATTCCAAATTTTTTAAGTCGTTAAACTACATATTTATACGATGTTATTCTTCAAAAAAAATATTTTTGGTGATCTGTTCCTTTTTATTTATGCCTAAACTACTATTGTGATATCTTTTTCGGGATTTTTCTTGCTTTGCAGGGCGACTAGATTTTATTAGTCCACCTGACAGGTCATCTAGCAATTGATAATGGCTGAACTCTTATTTTCTTCATTCGACTGCAGAGATAATTTCCGACATAAAGTTCTTTGTCACGTTGAACGCCTTGACGGACACCATGTGTCCGACAGCATACTTTCCTCCGGGGCTGCACCAATAAATCTAGAATCGTCCAAATATCGTTGAGGTGCTTTTCCGCCAAAAAAAAAACAGTAAATAACTCAAAAATAATGGGTGACTTACTGAAACAGCGATTTACTCATTATTTTCCGAGATGTCAAATGGCAGACACCTGTGTTCGTCTCGGCCTGTGAGAATGTCCAACCGTCTTTCCTTTTTTTGTGCCAAATGGTCAGGTTGTACTTGCCTTAGTAAAATCAGTCGAAATGCTGTCGGTTGGCCGCCTACAGGCCTTTAAAGTGATCAAGGAGTATGATCCCGTCGGACATCATGTGTCCGACGCCCACTGGGCTAAACATGGTTTTAGTTTGGCGTTCAACGTCTTAAAGACCATTACTTATCAAATTAGGAAATTTCCTGCAAATTGTAGGATTTGGCATGTGTGTCATTTACATCTACATCTACACTGTAAACAACTATTGTACTGCCGTCGTAAATGAAAACACAGTAACTTGAAAAAAGACGTTTTGAGAAAAACGCGGTCAAAGTTCAGTTGTTAAATATTTGTTTTCATGAACAAAGTAATCAATATAGATTATTTCTTTAATCTTTAATGTTAAAAAATTGTCAGAACTTCAATTCTGTATAAAAATATATACTAAATTATAATTGTTTAATTAAATAAATTAAATATTGTGTTTAAATAATTTGATAAATTTTATATTTTTAAGCTATAACACCGTAACTGTGTGGTTACTGTGTTATAGGTAAGTTTTACCCATTACTGTGTTTTAATCATGTAAAATGTTTTTTTTTTTAATAAATAAATAAAAAACTGCAGGCCTCTTAAACACAGTAATTGAGATACTGTGATTAATTCGTGTATTAATAAATTAATTTTATCAAAATTTTACCTAAAACCACAGTATCTGAAGAAGCCGTGTTGTAACCAAACAATAATATTTCTTTAATGCTTATAGGTATTAAAAAAGATCACAGTAAATAATAGGTTACTGTATTTTAACTATAAAAATATACATGCTGTGTTTTTTATTAAAAATATTCTGATTTTTTAAAAATACTGTGTTTTTATCTAAGGTATCTCGGTAACTATCCATCGACAGACAAACCGAAAAATTTGCCTTATAGTACTCCAACTCGTGATTTTAAAGAACCGAACTTGTATAAACACAGTTAATGAAGTTACTGTGTTTTCATTTACGACGGCAGTGTAACCTTCTGCAATATACACGCAGACTTCGAGCAACGTAATCGCGCTTGGCGCACAGAATGAACCTAAAGCTTGATAAATATAAAATCATCGTAATTAAAAAAGAATGCGGGAGTTATATTTACATCCTGTGATTGCCCTTCTCCCTTACTCACAGCGCCCTAAAGTTGGCCCGGCGGCTGTTAGGCAGACAGAAAACCATACCTATGTTTGTTGTCAAACTTTCGTAATTTTATTGAAATAAATAAATGCAATCTATCTGTGTGAAAATGTTTTATAGCGTGACCCTCTCCTTAATAACGTGACAGAATCCTCGGCGTGCGAGTAAAACTCGCACTGCACCGATTTTATTTAATTTTACTTTTACTTTTCAGCCCACTATGTTTCTGGCCGGACCTACTTTTATGTTAAATTATCTTCATCAAAAGAATTACGAGGATACCGACTGGAGCTGTGTCAAGCGTTTAATATGTGTAGGAAGTGCCATCGGAAATAATCTATACGATACCCTAAAGGTGTGTGTTTGTATATTTTAATATAATATTTTATTTAGCTGTGGATAGGGTGCCGGCGCCTGGTCGTGAAAAATAATCTCACGGAAGCCGGGAGTACAAGTACAAACTAAGTACAAAAAAACATATTGCAAAGCGCCATCTACCGGCAGGCCTCTGAACTAAATAAGTAACTAAATTACAAATGAAGGCCGGCCGACATGTGGCCACCGACACAATATAGTCCAAGAATATTGATAAATAACTTAGTGACTTAGGGCCTCTCTAGACGATCAAGCATGCTTGTCAAGCATCGCGTCGTGGGCTGGCAGGGGATTGTAAACCGCAGGAAATACTCAAATATTTTTTAAATATTTACCAATAATGCCTAATTTTGTAGTCTTATACCAGGGAGTCACGTCATTCATCAATCAATTGCGCTAATTAACGTGACTCCCTGGTATAAACTACAAAATTAGGCATTTTGGTAAATATTTAAAAAATATATTTGCATATTTCCTGCGGTTTACGATCCCTTTCCAGCCCGCGAAACGATGCTTGACAAGCATTCTTGATCGTCTAGAGAGCCATTTAAACTTGGTGATGCATAGGTATACGTCACCAAGATTTATATATGAGGACCACAGAAAAATTCGAGGTTTGTCAAAAAAACAGTTTTGAGGCAATCGCATTAAAAGTCATATTTTGAAATCAGTGCAATTAATCTTTTGAGCAGAAATCCAAGTGATATGAGGGGCTCTCTAGACGATCAAGCATGCTTGACAAGCTTCGCGTCGCGGGCAGGGAGGGAATCGTAAACCGCAGGAAATATGCCAATATTTTTTTGTATATTTACCAAAAATGCCTAATTTTGTAGTTTATACCAGGGAGTCACGTTAATTAGAAGCAATGATGAATGACGTGATACCCTGCTATAAAACTACAAAATTAGGCATTTTTAGTAAATATTTTTTAAAAATATTTGAATATTTCCTGCGGTATACGATCCCCGCCCAGCCCGGAACGCGATGCTTGACAAGCATGCTTGGTCGTCTAGAAAACCCTTATAATATGTTTTTTGAAAAGTATACAACAATGGAAAAGTCAATAATTTGTTTGAATATAGTAAAAAAAACTGACCTAAGTCATTTATCAAAAGCTAAAAGGGACATGTCACCAAAAAGCAGGTAATAAAAAAGAAATATCTTTCAAATTTCAAATCTCTTTATCTTTATGACGGGCCGGTTTCTTTCCTGTCCAAATATATTATTCGATAGTGAAAGCGTCGGGCTTTCATGTGTTATCATTAACTAAATTCACCCAAAACATTACAATCTTCCTTCTTAACACGCTTTTATTAGGTCGACCTGTATGTAACTATGTAATGGAATCTAAGGTAAATAATTTAACCATCTTCCAAGGATCGTAGCGTCATGAAAATTGGCAGCTGTATGTAGTTCTGATGACAATACAAATAACATGGTACTGTCGAACTGATCTGATGATGGAGTCGGAAGATATGAACTGGAACTTCATGATGGAACATCGTATCATAGCTGTGTTTAGACTTGTTAGAAAAGTCCTGGAATGAACTTTGACCACGGTTAGGTTTCAAGGTCTGATTAAGAAGCCGGAAGATAGGCACTGGCATTCCATGATGGAATATCGTATCATAGTCGTGTTTGGACTTGTTAGAAAGGTCTTGTAACAACGATAGATATGTGTACAATCTTTTCATAGTTTATTATGGTTTTGCAAAGATACGTTTACAGATAAGAAGTCGTTTTTCTGATACAATAGTCGTTTTATTGGTTTTTACGTGCATTTATAAAAGCGTGTTTTTAGTTTATTTTTAAACTATTAATTTATTTATTTGTTAATGTAGAAGAAAGTGGTCAACGGCTACCTTATCACATCTTACGGGGCAACCGAAGTGGCTGGGAATATCACATCGGCTGAACATCGCAATCCCAATTCAAACAGAGTCCCCGTTGGAAAACGGAACGCTATCATGGACATTAAGGTTAGTTTTTTGCAATACTGCTCTATTTTAATAGGATCTGATTTTGGGAGCTAATGGGCCCAATGCAGTTGGGCCATTATGACCCATGTGTCAGGTTCGGCTCACCCCACAGGTCAGCACTCATCCGGTAGCCTCCACGCAGAAGTGAGAACCCGGGTAGGACTCTATGCCTTCGGTCCAGTTCCCATGGGAATTGTTCTTCGGGCGCTCCTGGACGGGACACCGTGCGGCGTCAGCAAATCAATTGTGCATTCCGACTGATAACCGGAGTAACATGGAAACAGGTTTGTCTCCTATAGAGCGGGGGAGGTTGTTAATCTTACGGCAACCGCTATTGAAACGACCAATCGGCTACCAGATACCTGGTGAACAGCCGGGCAAAGAACGCGCCGTGATCCGCGATAATTTCGATAGACACCGAATCACCGCTACTTAAGGGAGAGGACCGCGTAAGCGAAGTCGAACCCGTAATTAGTCGGGAGGCAGGGGAAGTCTGGCCGAAACTGGAAGTAAGGCGCGAGTTCGGCCTGCTAGGTACATCGCGGTGTCTCGCGGTAAGGCGTTGGCTTCTTACAAGCGAAAGGCGTAACTAAACAGTGGAATACAAATAGGATAGAAACGAATTTACCGCGTGAAATTTGTAGCACCCGACGTTTCGGTGACGTTGCAGCCGCCGTTGTCCAGGGTAGACTGAAAGAGCTGTCAATACGTTATTTTGAGGGTAGGCCGCATACCGCTGACGCCACTGCGTATGTTATAACGGTGGTGGGGGGCCGGGCTCGGAGCGCGCGAATTTCGAAAATCCGTCTTGAACACAACACTCACTGTATCCTGTCTTACGTCCTTGCGTTCGGCTTTCAGCGGCGGGAACATTTTAAGAAGAGGGTTCCACGTAGAAGAGAGTTTGTAACCGTCGTCTCTTTCTTCTTCTTATTTTAATGGCTTCCCGGATCATGCGAGAGTAGAATTGTTCCTTGGATAGCACAATGGGATTTTGAAACCATCTGGGTTACTTTCGCTATGCAATATATATTCGCAGATCGCCGATTTTTCACGCTGAACGTTTTGGTGTGTTCTGTCAGTCGCATGGGCTATGGGCCGTTTCGTTTGTCCAACGTAGGCTAAACCGCAGCTGCATGCGACTTTATACACACCCGGGGTTTGCAGTGGTATTACATCCTTTACAGGCCTCAAAAAACGAGCTATATTTTGGGTCGGCTTGAAGATCGTTTTTATATCGAATCTGTTTAGCATCTTACTTATTCGATCTGTCACGCCCTTGACGTATGGTAAGAATGCTTTTGATTTAAGAATGCTTTGCTCGGACAGCTTCTGCCCTGGACAACGATGGCTGCAACGTCACCGAAACGTCGGGTGCTACAAATTTCACGCGATAAATTCGTTTCTATCCTATTTATAATGTCAAACAACCGCGATAGTCTTCGATTTTACAGTGGATTGTTTTCGTCTCAAGTCTTCTCAAGTCTTTTCGTCCCAAGTCTTACCCCCAAGAGATAGAACGATCGATATCGTTAAAACATCCCGAGGTGACGGATTCGCCCGTTGTAGTCGACTCCTCGTTACTAAATGGATGTCAGCGACATATACAATGGAGACCACTTTATTGGTTGTACAACGGACCTTATTACTAGATTTGTTTTTCGAAAGTTTGTTTTTTTTTTTAATAAACACTCACTATACCCAATATTATTCTATCAAAACGACTATTAGACTTTAGAAAACTGAATAAAACATTAATTTAGTCTTCACTTTATTTAAAAAAAACAGATTAGACCTTTAATTTTGGAATCTCTTATATTGCTTTTCAGATTGTTGATGACAAAGGGATTGAGTTGGGTCCAAATCAGCCTGGGGAATTGCATATCAAAAGTAAATATATATTCAAGGTTAGTCATTTTTTTTATATTGATTTAAAAGATCCTAAGTTATTAGGTAAATATCTAAAATAATAAAATTAACATGAGTCATCGCCTTCTTTACAGGAATATTACAAACAGCCCGAATTGACGAGGCAATCGTTTACTAATGATGGTTGGTTTAAAACTGGCGATATACTATATTACGACGAATTGGGATTTTATTACTATAAGGATAGGTTGAAGAGCATGATGAAATATCACAACAACCAGGTGAGCGGTATGTGGTAATATTGTTGTTAGTGTAAATACCCACACTTACCCACCCACGCCTGATACATACACTTGATACTGTATGCGGGCTAACCTAGTATTTAAGGGTTGGGAAACCCGGGGCTCATGAGAATTGTGAACGTGTTGTGAATGTGTTGTGCTGGCGATAAGTCTAAAATGCTTCATGCACTTAACCACGATTATAATAGTAACAACGAATAAATATACTTAATCTGGATTAATTGAATCGATATATAATAATAGTTGATCGATATTTTAAACAAAAAAATATTTAAACTGTTTAAACCTAAAAAATATCACAGGAACATATTTTGTCAAACTCCTAAACACAATGAAAATCATATAGTGAAAGTCAGTTAAAAAAATAAATTTTAAATAGGTTTCGCCAAACACAACTATTGAATTCCACCATCTTAAATATTTTGATAGAATTAAAAAAGGTTCAGGTTGTACTATTATTAATCAAAATTCAATGAAACTTTTAATTATTTGTGAATTCTATTATCCAAGTTATTCGGAAATAATGTCATATACGAACGGAGTAACTACATACATGTATTGTATAAAACAAGATATATGTATCTTGACAATAATATTATCAAAAAGCTCATAAAATCAGTCGGGAAAAATAAATAAAATAAATGTGTACTATTATTTGGCTAGGTACTTATTATTTTGACGTTCATCCTGTGTGCACACTGTATTTACGTTTAAAAACATTGATATACCTATATAAAAATATTGAAATAATTGTTATATATTTTTTAAAGTATTTTATAATCATTTATGTCTTACTTTATTAGATTTCGCCGGCAGAACTGGAAGAAGTAATTCAAACTCATCCTGGTGTCAATCTAGTTATTGTCGAAAGATTTGAATCTCCTCCTGATGACCTGCCAGTCGCGTTGATAGTGAGGAAGCCTGGATCCACAGTGACCGCCCAAGAAATCAAGGATCTAGTGAAAAGTATGTGCTATATCGTCAGTCTTTAACCTATTTGGTTTTTTGAAACTATGGCTTCATTATATAACTATCCAAATACGCTGGTTGAAAACATTGGATTAGTATGCCATTAAATGGGTAGACAATTTTGAACAGTAATATTAGAAATACTTATTTTTTTATTCTGGTGCTATGTCTATCATAATTGACTGATCGCCGCTCGAAACAAGAGTGGGATAGAAATCTGAAATAATTTCGTTAGATTACTGAAACAGGATCTATTTCTTCGTCCAGAACCTCTTCATCTAGCTATATTTTATTGAATTACTAGATGCGTAGTATTGTGTCTCGGGATGGCGATTAGCACGAGCTAGGTATTTGAGTTTGGGGGTTTTTATTCTCCTGGATATTCGTATTTTCTTGATCAAATGCTTTAGGACATCCCTGACTGTCAATACAGTTAATACTTAGTGCCCCTCCGATAGATTCATATTTCGAATAATTCAAGCGTTCCTAAATGAATTTATGTGAATTTTGTATCTATCTATGTATTGTATTTATTACATCCCGTAATGTATGGTGAATTTTATTGCTTAAATCTATAAAAATATTTCATATATGTTTATATAAAACGGTGGAGGTTTACCTTTATTTTTATCCTTCCTTTCTCACTTCTTTTTTTCTTGTCGAATGATATTAGTTTAATATTACTATTCATGTTTCTACACCATCTGCATCATGTGCATCTAGATAAAGGCCTGAGAAGCCTCGTTAGATGTGCAAAGCGCAATTTGTTACATAAGCTGTGTCAATCTTACGCTGTTCTTTAAGATGTATAAATTCTTTACTTCAGTGACAATGTAACTATTTTATGTGTACAATTGCAGACCGCGGCAATTTATTGGAATTTCTTACAATATCGCCGCGCTCGACAAAATGTACTATAATTATGGAATTACTATAGCAATCATGAAAAGAATAGCTGTGCAATGATTGCATTGAAATTTCGTAAATAGAATATGGAAATCTCATTATGTAAAACAATTAAATAATTATAAATAAATATGAGAAAATCGAAAAAGTGAAAAAAACTCAGAATTTATAACTTGTACTTGTCTTACGGAAAAATACGGAAACTTATTTAGAAATTGTAAACACTATCGTGATCTTTATTAGATTCTCTATCAAAGGTAATATTTCGTTTTGATTACATGTAAAAATATTACCTCATAAAAAACGATAAAAACTTTGATTACTTTGATTACTCGAAAAAAAAAAAATTTATGATTTTTTTATGAATACGCCGAAATTAATTTACAAATACGCCGAAAACTTCATATATATAGCGAAAAACAAAATAATATTTATTTTGTCAACGGATTAGGCAGACATTTTGCATTTTTAGTTTTTTTTATCTCAAAAAAACCTCAATAATTAGTAATGACGACATAGCGATAAACCGCACCCATTTTTTTAACTCAAAAAAACAGGTAAAATTAAAATAAAATGTACTTAAAATCACTGAATTCGTTTGATAAAGTATGTTAGAATCAAATTTTCTTACATTTTTATTTATATTCCGACTAAAAACACTAAAACACTAAAAAAAAAACAAAAAAAACTGTTCAAGATCCGATGTTTGACAATGACGACCGAACAGCGATGTTTGACAAAATAGAATTTTACCTCAAATATCCGTTCAATGACGCGCGAAATTATTTTAACGGCCGTCTATACATCCATGGTAATAATGAGATATTTGGTATGGATTTTAGGATGCGTTCGAATTAGAAAATATTATTACTGTGCGCTTCGAGAGCAAACCGCCAATATTGGTCATTACGTAGTCAACGATGTTCTAATGTGCAACCAAATTTGGTCGTTAAGTAGGTGAATAAATAAAATAAATAAATAAATGCAATCTTGATGTGCTACTTTGGTGCCAGATTAGATAAACTTTTACACAATATAGAATTGCTTTAAATTAGACAGTTGACGAGACCTAATAAAATGTCATAACGCTTATTAATAAATTTGTTTAATTTTAATTTACAGATTCTTTGGCAGTTCACAAACAACTCCACGGAGGAGTCGCCTTTGTCGAAACGTTGCCGTGTTTGCCCTCTGGTAAAATTGACAGGAGAAAGGCGAGAGAAATAATTCAAAATATAAAAACAGAATAATAACATATATTTTACAATCATATGACTTAATCTATAATAATAGGTATGATTTAATATAGGTGTGTTCCAGTAATTGACAAATATATTAATTTTCTTAGTAATTGATTATAATAACGATACAATTAAATGGCTTTTTTGATACATTTTATTTCTTCGTTTAACCCTTGGAGTAAATGGGTATTTTCATGGATGCATCTGTCTCTTTTGCAGAATTTTCGGCAACATCGAATTAAAGTACTAGAACTACGAAACTACTACACCAATCATAAAAAGAACAACTGCACAATGATTGCATTGAAATTTCGAATATAGAATATTGAAATATGATTTTGTAAAACAATTAGATAATTATGAATAAATATGAGAACGTCAAAGAAGTGAAAAAAACGCGGTTTACTAGGCGTGCACAAAACATGTCGGGGATCGAATACCTTTGTTCTTCCAATCAACATATATACAAATATTTTATATAACCCAAGAGATTTTATTAATCGAAAGCTATTAAAATAATAATAATAAAGGTAACGTGAGACACGCCACAACTATTTTTCTAATTTGAAGAAAAATTAGGACCAATGACTTACTCCGATTTTCGGAGTGGATCAACACAAAAACATTCTGTTGATTGGATGTTTTTAGCATTTGGTCATGAAACTTTATAAATAGGATAGAAAACGAAGGACAGATCCTATAAAATATAAATAAGATAGATCCAAAGAACAATTCTACTTTCCTCGCATGATCCGGGAAGCCATTGAAATAAGAAGAACCCCGAACTTCAATAGAGACGACGCTTACAAACTATCTTCTACGTGGAACCCTCTTCTCAAAATGTTCCCGCCGCCGAACGCCGAACGCCAAGACGTAAAACAGGATACAGTGAGTGTTGTGTGCAAGACGGATTTTCAAAATTCGCGCGCTCCGAGTCCGGCCCCCCACCACCGTTATAACTTACGCAGTGGTGGAAGCGGTATGCGGCCTACCCGCAAAACAACGGTTTGACAGCTCTTCAGTCTACCCTGGACAACGGCGGCTGCAACGTCACCGAAACGTCGGGTGCTACAATTTTCACGCGGTAAATTCGTTTTCTATCCTATTTATAATGTCAAACAACCGCGATAGTCTTCGATTTTATATGGTTATGAAACATCCTAAAAACCAAAATTTATCGCTGGATTTTGGAATTTCAACTTGGTGCATTTAACCTCGGTGACGATACGGGTAATAGTAGCGCAAAAACTGCAGTTACCCAAGAAAACGTCGATGCGCTGCATGAGCTGATTGAGGAAGATCGTCATTTGACATATCGTGAAATTCGGAAGTCTTTAAGCACTGGTATATGTCAGATACAAAACATCTTTCGTGAATATTTGTCTGTATAATAATCTGTTTTCCGCTTGATCCCTCAATTGCTTTCAGATGTACAGAAGCAGCCTGCGTTACTTAGTGCCTTAAAAATCAAAAAAGTTACACAAAGGAATTGCAAATGCTGGTAATAATCGAAGCTAAGGACGCCAATATTCGCAACTATTTTAACTATATGTTATAGTTTAATACAATATTTAAGAGAATAGTAACTTTTAGAGTTTCAGCATGTTTCGATAACAGTTAGAAACTTAATCAAATCGAATGTAAAACTTTGTAATATGTCGAAATAATTGTTATTTTTAGATTATAGTAATATAAACCTATAATTAAATTGATGTAAATTATGCTCTTTCTAAAATGGTATCATTTTTTAATGACTTCTTGACTGAAGCTATGGATCACGGCTATCAAGTAGACGTAGTCTACACTGATTAGAGTAAAGCCTTTGACAGGATTGACCACAGACTACTCTTGAACAAGCTTAAGTTTATGGGTATA
This sequence comes from Micropterix aruncella, assembly GCA_944548615.1. Taxonomy (NCBI): domain Eukaryota; kingdom Metazoa; phylum Arthropoda; class Insecta; order Lepidoptera; family Micropterigidae; genus Micropterix; species Micropterix aruncella. The sequence goes on along the minus strand of OX155969.1, from coordinate 19,481,684 downwards.
CAAGGGGACCTCCTCCGATGGTTCTCCTCCTATATCAATAATCGCTCCCAAGCTATCGTCATCAAAAACTATATCTCTAGTTGGGTTGCTATCCCTAGCGGTGTACCGCAGGGCTCACTACTTGGTCCATTGCTGTTCTTAATTTTCATCAATGATATAGCTAGCTGTTTTCTAAATAGTCACTTACTATGTTTTGCTGATGACATGAAGATTTTCAAAATAATTAAATCGCTCGGTGATGTCTCCGACCTTCAGGCGGACCTTTCAAGTTTGGACAGTTACTGTCTCTCTAATAAAATTGACCTCAATCCATCCAAGTGCACCGTTGTCACCTACACCCGTAAAAAAATATTTACTCTAGCCTCATACTCATTAAAGTTTCATACCTTGCAGAGGTGCAGCGTGGTTAAAGATCTTGGTGTCACTCATGATTCTCATCTACTGTTCGATAATCACGTTCAATCTATTGTTTCTAAATCTTCCAAAGCTTTAGGCTTTGTTATGAGGAGTGCAGCTTGCTTTCACCGTGCTAAAACTTTAAAGATCCTTTACTGCACTTTTGCCAGAAGCATCTTGGAATATGCATCTCAGGTATGGAACCCTTGTTATGACAAATATATAAATAGAATCGAGCGCATTCAAATGAAGTTCGTGAAATATCTCTGCTTCCGTCTTAAAAGCATAACATAACATAACATAACAGCTCATCTAACTATTTCAATTTATGCAAGAAATTTCATATCCTCCCCTTGATTAAGCGGCGTGAAACCGCGGACTTAACCTTTTTGCTAAAAATTACCTCCAATAATATTAACTGTCCTGACTTACTAAATAAAATTAATCTCCGTGTTCCTTCCAAACTCAATAGATTTAACCCTGCTCTTCATGTTCCTCGTGCTGGTACCAACTATAGGCAAAAGGCATTTCTGTGGCGAACAAGTGACAATTTCAATGACATGATTAAACGCTTTGACTTTGATCTATTCTGTACGAGTGTTAACTCAGCTAGGCAGCGGCTGAACAGTCAATTTTTTAGCATTAATTGTTGAATAATTTTTGATGCATTTTTAATCGATAGCTTTAATTGAAAGATCACATATGTTTCTAGAACGTCTTTAAACGTGAAAACCTTAAATTGGCTCTCTGTTATGTTACTCCGGCTTTGTTAAATTAAAATTAGCTGTTGGTTTTCCTGAAAATAAATAAATAAATAATATAATAAGTGTCAAATTATTATGAAAATAAAACGAGTTGAACCTTGTGCTATTCGCGGGAAGTGGTATATGTCCCTCGCACCACTAATGGCGACGAACTGCAAAAATACCGTGTTGTTTCATTAAAAAACAACATTTTTTTTTTATTATTATGGTGGATATCTAAGTTATTGCATACACAAATATACTTCAATATATATTGCCATATATATTGCTCTTCAATGAATAATAATTTGTAAGAAAACGTTGTATTCTAAAATATGTATATATTTAAACCTTACGGACATGCATATTATCATACTAACTCTTGTAACGGACCATAAGTCCACTACATACGATCAACAAATGCATCGATTTCCAGTGAAATCCACTGACACAATTCAGCTATTATTTTGACTCGTGCAGCTATGAATCAGCACGATGAAACAATACTTTTACTCAGAATATTTCAAATTGCATCATTTCACGGCCTATATAAACCGGCCAAAAAGCAACCAAATTATCATTCCCCAAGTGATCACCTTCCCCCAAGGTTGCGACGGCATATCCGGTACCCCTCTAACGAGGTCGCTCAACGGATCCGGCTCCTTGGTTTTCTTTCCTCGTTCTCCCTGAGTCTCGAAGCATCAGTCTGTAATCCCACAGACTCGAGCCGTGCCCAGTACAAGATACTAGGAGCACACATACAATCCTCGTCCACTTTCCTACATAACCTCGCGTCTCGATAAAGTAAACCGGGCACTCGTTAATTCGGCAAGCATTGTAACTGGCAATATTCAATCGATTCAATCAATAAATATCTTCTGCTTCATCAAAACCGCCTTTAAATACGGAGATAACTCGTAATTTGACACCGCCACATATCTAATAAAACTCATTTGTGTGATGAGTCTCTAATGAAACATTTAGTATACACTTTAAAGTTATTTTAACATTAAGCGGCTATATAAAGTGTCTAAACAACTATGTAAAAGTTTTTGAAGACAATAAATGCGATTTGATTTGATTTGATTTGACATCGATTAATTTGGAGTCTTGTGAGGGGTGGTCCCTCACACTCTATTATCTATCGAAGCTAAAATTCCAAATAATCGCAGCTGATTTAAATATATATTGCAATTGAATATTTTATCTACGAAAAAATTCCACACAATACAAATGCAATAATGATTTTGGTGGTTTGAATGCTATTCCTGCCTGTACTGTAAAATTGAACTAACCAAACTAAAGCCTTCCCTCAAATATGAAAAAACTAAGCGGCGGAATCTATTTATGATATACCTATAATATTATGATGAATTCCTTCAAGTTTTATTAATGTATGTTTCAAAAGTATTATGAATCATTATGTCTACATTCACTGAGAATCGTATTATTAAAAATGTAGTTATCTAACATATAGTCGTATCACAGGCATAGGTATACGATATCACATATGTACCCTTACATAGTTATCAGCTCGTACGTAATGTATCCATACGAATAATATTACTTTATCAAGTAATACCTACATTGATATTTCGGCTACCGATTAAACTTTGTTATACTTACATCAGACGTTGCTTAATACGTTTGAGATGCTTGGCGCCAGAAATGATAGTTTAATTTTGCGACTACCGTAGTATTATCGCCCTAAATACTCTAAATATATGGGTTGTTGTACTGTTCAAATGAAGTATTACTGTGGTATTTTCAGTATTGGGAATAGATTTACTTTCCTGAAAATGTAATTTTATTCCAATAATTCGTGTTCTTGTACATATTATCAGATTGAATACAAACATGTCCCCATACACTCGAAGCACTGTGCGCCGATCCGATTGAGTGTTTGTTTTTTTATGCCCAAATCAAAGGAAGCTTGTGGCAAGCGCTAGCGAGCCATCCACATGCTTGTTTGCTTAGTACAGATTGTGATCGCGTGGCGGGCACACGTCGTTTTCAACTCCATTCTATATAATAAGTACTTACTAAAAATGGCTGACTGGACAGACAAAATTGTACAAGCTGTTTTATATAAAACAGGGATGCCCTGTTTTTTTTTTGGTCATATTTGTAAATCTTTTCTATTTAGACAAAGTTTGAGAAGCGTTGAGGACGTTGCGCCATCTAGCTTTTTATACCATCTAAATTATCGGTAATAAATAATACTGCCCATGTTTTACCTCCTATTTTTTAAAAATCTTGTTTTTCCCATTATTTTTTATCAAACGTTGCGTTCTGATTCGTCTTCTTTAAGGATGCCGGTAACTTAAAACTCAACATGTATTTTTTTTTTAAATACTACTAAGCGGAATCCTGTATATACAGGTTGTTATTACATTGAGGGAATTTCTTGTAGTAAGTGAGTCACTACGACAAAGTAAGCGACTTTAATATATATTTTTAAAACAACAAAAAAAAATGTTTTTTATCAAATTTGTAAATTGTATATATTGAAGATAAGTACCAACATCTAGCAATAGATAATATATCGTAAATAAACAATATTAGTGATATTTTACCTTCCGACATATAGTGCATCGTGCTCATAGCTTCATATAATAATAAAAAAACTAATAAAAGAAATATATACGTATATATATTTTTTGTTTTTCCCATTTTTTTTAATTAAACGTGGCTTTCTAGGTCGTACTGATTCACCCACTACAAGAAATGCCCGTGATGTAATCACATCCTGTATATAATCCTGCTGATACATTTCATAAAGATTTGAAAAAAATCTATGCTTGGCAGCGGTTAAGCAGTGTTTTGAACAAATCCGTAAAGGACCTTTATCACCCCCCATCTATTTTGCTTGATCTTCGTTTTTTTCTTACATTGCTCTATTTTAAAATAATAAATTAATATTAAAAAAAAAACACTAAAAACACGCTTTTATAAATGCACATAAAAACCACATCATCAAAACTTTAAACCTAATCGTGGTCAAAGTTCATTCCAAGACTTTTCTAACAAGTCCAAACACAGCTATGATACGATGTTCCATCATGAAGTTTCAGTTCATATCTTCCGACTCCATCATCAGATCAGTTCGACAGTATACATATTATTGTACTGTCATCAGAACTACATACAGCTGCCAATTTTCATGACGCTACGATCCTTGGAAGATGGTTAAATTAGTTACCTTAGATTCCATTACATAGTTACATACAGGTCGACCTAATAAAAGCGTGTTAAAAATACGGTAACGCGTACAAAACGGCCGCCGTAGTTAATTCAGCTTCCGCCATGTGTGGAGGCTCATATCGTTCCCACAGCACTCGCAAACGTTTGAATCGTCGATGTTTGACTTGCCTGCTCTTGCCAAGGGTTGTGGCAAGCGTGTGTATGTAGCAACCATTTGCAAATAATGTTTTTTTGTTCAAATATTTTTTTGGGTTACTACATTTAACACAAAACATAAATATGATGGCGAGTAGGTATCGTCACTTATCTATTGTGAAAATCCCAAACAAAGTTGTATAATTCTTAGGGTTATCAACCCAATGACTTACCAAAACAACGAAATAACCGACCGACACGATTCGGACTAATGGACTAAGTAATGAAAAATTGTAGATCCGTTTACGATCAGTGGCGAAAACCGTAATCCTCAAGACACAAAGACTATCATTGATAAATCACATTAATAAATAAAAATCCCTGACTGGAACAACTCTCTCTCTCTTATTTTATTAATTTATTTTCTTTATTTCATTTATAAACAGCACTCTTTTATTGAAAACTTAAGACTAATTATTATTATTATATCCAAAATAATTCCATATTATGCTAATATTTTATGCGTTTTTTTTTAAGTATTAGGATCACATACAATACAAAACAAAGTTAATCATAATAACTAATTAATAATAAAAACCGTTTACTTAACAAGTTCTCAATAACGGTTCCCTTTAAATACAACATATTATCATGTTTTCACCTAATTTTGTAAACTCATCCTCATTGCTCATAAATTTGTTTTTTTTTGACTGTATATCGACATCCATATATGACGCGATATGCGACGCAAGAATCCGGTTTAAGGTGGAGTTTTCGATTTTCCTGGAAAGTTCAGCCCTTGCTGTTTAATCTGAATATTACCCCCATTCCCCTCTGATAGCGAATGTGATTTCGTCCGAAACTTTATACATCCTGAGTACTTGAGTATATATTGAAGCACTCTACTAGATAAGGCGTGATAGGAAAACATGGAAGAAGATGAATATCGGAAGTAGAAAAACATTTTTGACCGAAACTTTATACACCCTGAGTACATGGGTATCTAACAAAACACTCTAAATAAGGCGCGATAGCGACCACGGACGAAGAAGAATATCGGAAGAAGAGGAATATTTTAGTCCAAACTTTATACATCCTGAGTACTTGGTCTGTCTTCTTCGAAGTCACAGAAATCGTGATAACACGAGATATGACCTCCGCCACCTCCCCCTGCCCCCTCCACCCGCAGACCTCCTCCATGCCCATCCCCCTGCCTTCGCTCCACTCTATAGCAATTATGATCGCAAGCGTAGTATATTTGTAGTATTTGTTATTATTTTCATGATATTAAAACGGTTATTTTCCAATATAATATAGTATTTTCTTAAATACAACGGAATTGAATCTTTTTTTTTTGTCGCTTGTATGCGAGCTATACAAACCAAAATTTAACAATATGTTTTCGGTCCTACTTCGCAGCTGTGTATCGAATCTCTAAGTCCAATGTTTCGACATCGAAGTCTGACTAGCGCGCCCCCTCCCTTGTTGAACTGATTTCATTCAACCACAATTTCAACTCTTGCCATGACGACATGATGCCTGCATGCCAAATTTCAGCCTAATCAGATGAAGCGTTTGGGCGCTATTGTGGAGGAATACATACAGACACATAGAAGTGCGTTCATAATACTTTCTTCTGTCGGGAAAATAAAAGTAGTTTGGCATCACTTATATTGCATTGAGTGAAAGTTACACATACGAGTACATATTGTATGGTTAAAGATATATTAATTATCACGAATATAACATAGAAAATTCAGTTCACAATAATCCAGATAGTGGTATCACTTGATAGTACTGCACGTTATATTCAGATAGCAGTTGCCACTAAATATTGTTTTACTCACAATAATGATAGTACATATGTCGCAATTTATGTAATTTAACAATAATTCTCTCGAGTCAATAATTCTCTTGAGTCAATAATTTTCTCGAGTCAATAATTCTCTCCAGTCGAGAATTCGCTTTAACCCTTCGAGTAGCGGCATAATTTTATGGCAGACCGTGGCAATTTATTGGAATTTCTTGCAATATCGCCGCGCTCGACAAAAAGTACTATAACTGTGGAACTACTATAACAATCATTTTTTTTATCATTTAGTTAAAAACAGTCATATACATTTGTGTGAAAATAATACATAATACATAAAAAGAATAACTGTGCAATGATAGCATTGAAATTTCGTATATAGAATATTGAAATCTCATTTCGTAAATAAATTAGATAACTATGAATAAATATGAGAAAGTCAAAAAAGTGAAAAGAACTCGGCATTTCTAACTTGTACTTGTCTTACGGAAAAATACAGAACCCTATTTAGAAATTGTAAATACTGTCGTGATATTTCTTAGATTCTCTATCAAAAGTAATATTTCGTTTTGCTTATTTACATCAAAAATATTTAGATATTGGCTCATAAGATTTAATAAAAATTTTGATGATTTCTCGAGAAAAAAAAATGATGATGTTTGAAAATGGAATTTTAATAGAAATATCCTCGAAATGACGCCCGAAATTATTCTAGCGGCCGTTTATGTATCTATGGTAATAATGACATATTTGGTATGGATTTTAGGATGCGTTCGAATTAGAAAACAATATTACTGTGCGCTCCGGGAGCAAGCCGCCAATATTGGTCGTAGCGTAGTCAACGGTGTTCTGATGTGCAACCAAATTTGGTCGTTACGTAGCCGAAGGGGGATATAATTATTTTAATAAAATATGCATATTTATTGTTGCATTCATCGTTTACAGCCATCACGATATTAGTCATTCTGGCCCGAATTCCTCTCAGTGCCAGATTATTTAAATCTATCGAAATACTAATCTAAAAATTTAGCATGATAACAATATGATGTTGAATGATGTTGAAGTCATAGGGGAGAGTTGGATAATGGCGCGCGGTTGATAATACCGCGCCCCATCCTACACAAAAATATACTGCTTATTATTACAAACTGTCTTGGTCAAAACGTACCTAGTGGTGTATTACCCCGCCTCGCGCCGCGCCAGTGTGCTCCTAGCAACCGAACGAGTTACATGTGTCTCGAAGCGTTTCGCGTCAATTCATTATTATATTCCTACAACTTACAAATCGAGGTATGTATTAGTTTATTCAGTCTAAAACTATATCGTGCTGATGAAAATCATAGTAAAATGTCGTCTATTTTATGCCTAAGTTGTGATCAGGTTGCTTAAAATTTGATTTCTACGCATTGTTGTAACCTAAGACAAAATGGCGTTGTTTGATAATTGCGCGCTCAAGGCGCGGTATTATCAAACGGTTGGCGCGGTATTGTCAACTATAGTGTAGTATGGTAAAAATTGTATTCTTTTATAGATGGCTGCACCAGCACCTAAAAAAAAGAAAGCATCATGGGATCCGCTCCAAATGAAGGCTGCCTTGGAAGCCATAAGTACTGGCAGAAAAATAAAGGAAGTTGCAAGAAATTTCATGTTGCCTGAAACTTCAATTGGAGATAGACTGAAAAGAGGCGAGTATTATGATCCTCGGCTGGGCCGACGCGCTACGTTTTCGGAAGACGATGAAAAAGAGTTGTGTCAGCATATTATTTTATTAGCTAAAACATTTTATGGAATAACACAAATGCAGCTGCGCAAACTAGCCTATGAGTATGCCACAGCTAAGAATATAAAAAACATATTTCCAGCAGAGAAAGGAATGGCTGGAAAATGTTGGGTATATTCTTTCCTTAAAAGAAATCCTGGCATTTCTTTGCGTGCTCCGGAGCCAACAAGTATGAACAGGATGTTGGGGTTTAACAAAACCGAAATCGGCATTTTCTTCCAGAATTTAGAGGCGCTTATGGATAAATATTTATTTCAACCAATTCGAATATATAACGTCGATGAAACGGGCGTGACTACGGTCCAGAGGCCTGGAAAAATATATGCACCAAAAGGTCTCAAACAGGTTGGCAAAATAACTAGCGGTGAACGTGGCCAAAATGTCACAGTTGTATGTGCATTTAGCGCATCAGGGATGTATGTTCCTCCAATGTTCATATACCCACGCCAAAGAGCAAAACCAAGTCTTGGGTTTGGAGGCCCAGTTGGAGCCATATATGAGTGCTCAAAATCTGGCTGGATCAATGAGGATCTTTTTATGAAATGGCTCCAACACTTTGCACAATATGTTAATGCAACCCCTGAAAACCCTACGCTACTGATCCTTGACAACCATGCCAGTCACTTGTCATTGAATGCCTATAAATTTTGTCGAGAAAATCAAATTACCATGCTGTCTTTGCCACCTCACACATCACATCGCATGCAACCTCTGGATGTCACCTTTTATGGCCCTCTAAAGACATCGTACTATAAAGAGTGTGACCTTCTCATGAAAAGCAACCCATTTGAAAAAATTACGCATGATGTTCTGGCTTCCATTTTTAATAAAGCGTATATGAGGGTAGCTTCAATCGACAAAGCTATCAAAGGCTTCGAAGTAACTGGAATTTACCCTTTGAACCCTCACATATTTGAAGATGATGAGTTTATATCTGATCCTATTATCGAAGATACAAGAAATTTAACCAACAATCAGGATACAGCACCTGCAGAAATATCTTCTGTGAATGAAATTCGACAGGTGACGAATGATGGGGGAGCTATTGCAAATACGTCAACAGGTATTTTGGCAGAATTGAGTCCTATTCCTCAAAAGGTTCGAAAAATCAAGAGGCGTGTGACAACACAACATTCACAGGTTTTGACTGGCACTCCTTTAAAAGATCAATTAGAAGAAAAGGAGAGAAAGAGATCTGCAAAAGATAATAAGGGAAAACAAGTTCCAGGAAAGCAAGATAAAGGAAAACAAGTTAAAGGACAGCAAGGTAAAGGAAAACCGGCCCAACCAAAAACAAAGAAAAAGAAATCATACAAAAGACAAGTGAGGTTCAGCAGCAGTGAAGAGAGCAGTGATGAAGATGTTCCTTTTTCTAGATTATGTGACGACGACGACGACGATGACATCGAGAACGAGAACGACGCAGTCTGCGCCCTCTGTGGAGAATTCGGGCGGGATGGGGAACTATGGTTCCGTTGTTGTGGTTGTTCGGCCTGGATACATGAGGAATGTAGTGGACAAATATCGGCGGAAAATTTCATTTGTGGTTATTGTTAATTTTTAGTCATAGTATTCTTTTATATTATTTTTTAACTTTCATATTATTAATGCTTAACATTTAATTTAATCTTTTTAATTAATAAACATGAAACCTGCTTATAAGGCGCGGTATTGTCAAACAGGGGCACGGTATTCTCAGTAGTAGTTGATAATGCCGCGCTTTACCACTTTTTGTTAATTTTCCTATATTTTTTATGTTTTAATTTAAATTCAAATTTACCAAATACAATTCGAAGCCAGATAAGTTTATCATCATTTTAATGTAGTTTCGGTCCCTTCAGATGCCACCGGTGCCATTTTATAATCCTTTTGCCTTAGGGGCTCGCCAATATCCGACTCTCCCCTACAATGATTTTTTTTTTTAAATAAGGTTTTTATTTCCGTGTATATAAATGGTACTTGATTATTCGTCATAATATAAATATTTGCAATATTTCTAATTTACTTTAAAATTGTGTTTAATTATACTGCCTTACGATAATCATATAAATATCCTCAAGATTAGCGAAGCAAAATTAAATATCTAAATTTATATTTTTTTTGTACAACGTTATTTTAAAATGATTTTAAATCTTCCTTGTGGTTTCAATCGGATGCGTAACCCTACGACGCGAGCAAACTAGATATTCCTGTACCTATTATTCATCAATTAAATTTAAATATTCCATTGTGTACGTAATTGTCACGGCGCGCGCGTTATTTTGTTACTGAGATTTACAGTAACTATAATGTCTGAAAAGGCGCGTAAAATACTGGAAACTAAATTAGTAGGTAAAGTAGACAGTGAAAATGATTTGTTCCATGTTGGAAAAATCCTGCTGGAAACACTGAAGAAATTCGGGAGCCGAACTTTTCAGGTTAGTTTATTAGATTACTCCTATGTATCTACAAAAAATTTTTTTTTTTATTAAAGAACGGTTTACTAAATGTGACCAAAATTAGTGATTTTTATGTGAGCCGTCATGTTCAAAGCCGTCGCGGCCTTCAAATCCGTCATTTTCAGTACTCTTATTTTGAGTGTAATGAATATAACATTAACTGATTCTATAGAATAAAAAAGTGCAATAAATTTCGCGGTAAATATTTCGAAATACTATTAACATGATAATATGTTTTCTCTATCACTTCCTCGAATCCCGAAGCCCTTAGTACACCCCTCGTTTTAATAATATTTTGCCTGCATTTAAAGGATTAGTTCATTTTTCTGGCACTTAATTTTTTCTTGAATTGCTCTTCGATCAAGTTTGCCATTTGTTTTCAAAGGCAAGGAAGATACAAATGCCATACCACCGTATAGCTGCTTGTATGGAGCGAGCATACCTAAAATTAAAAACAAAAATGTGTTATTTCAGGAACAGTGACAGAAGTTGGTTTTCTTTACATATATATACTCACTTCCTAACAAGTCTTTTATTTCTTGAGGACTGACATCCAAAGATGGTTTCTTGATTATAAGAGCCACTGGATAATCATCAGGAGGAATTTCCAACTTTCCAACTGCCACCATTGATACAGACGGATGTGTCGCTATCACATTTTCCAATTCCACGGGGGATATCTACACAGAAATATAAATATATAAATAACAATCAAACAGGTGTAAATAATCTATTACAGAGACTTTTCCAATAAAGGCAAGTCGATGTTGAAAATAATCTGTCGGTGAGGTAATGGGTTCTTACCTATGTAATTGCTGTTGTTTTCACACTGCCTACTTCAAACTTTTATAACATAGGTTTGAGTTGAAATTTCAAATTCAAATAAATTTTATTTCAAGTCCATATCATTCTTTTGTATTCACCAGCTGCTTATTTGTCTTTGTCGTTTGTTTTTGCTCAAATATTATCGTTTGTGCAAAAACAAAGTTGAAAATTTGCATTATTTTCAAATATCAGATCCTGTGCCGGTGTTTACTAATAGAGCTTCTTGCAACTAGGGTTGTCGACTACAGTGGGCCAGCCCGTCACCTCAGGAAGTTTTAACTTCTAGTCGTTCTATCTCCCTGGAGTGAACGCAGAAGACTTGGACAAAACAGTCCACTGTCTAGCTCCGCCACAAAGCCGTAAGAGACCAACGCCTTAACCGCGAGATCAAACCAGGAGTGTTACACAGCGGGCTTACACTTACGCCCTTACTTCCACTTATTACCAGATTACTCCAGTCTCTCGATTGCTTACGAGTTCGATGTCGCTTGCGCGGTCCTCTCCCTTAGGAAGCGGTGAAACGGTGTTTACCGAATCTATCGCGGACCACAGCGTCCTTTGCCCGGCTGTTCACCCAGGATCGAGTAGCCGATGGTCATTTTAAGAGCAGTCGCCGTAAGGTCTGCAACCACCCCGCTCTATAGGAAACAGTACTGCTTTCAGACTCCCCTGACTGTTAGTCAGAGTGGGCTAACGGGCCCATGATGAGTTGGCCACGATGACCCATGTGTATAGGGTCGGTCACACTCACGGGTCAACACCCATCCGACGGCCTCCTCGCATGGGGTGCGAGGCCTGGGTAGGACACTGGGTCAACCAGTCTCCCCTGGGAATCAAACCTCTGGCGCCCCTGGACGGTCTGCGCACCGTGCGGGGTTTGCTCCAATCGGTTGTGCTTTCCGACTAACAGTCGGTGGAGTCTGGGAACTGTATTGTTTCCTATAGAGCGGGGGTGGTTGCGTACCTTATGGCGACTGCTCTGGAATTGACCATTGGCCATCCGATCCCGGGTAAGAGGCGGGCAAAGGACGCCTTGGTCCGCGAAGATTCGGTGCACTCCGTTTCACCGCTTCATAAGGGAGAGGACCGCGCAAGCGACCTCGAACTCGGAACCAATCGAGAGACCGGAGAAATCTGGTCACAATTGGAAGTGAGGGCGCGAGTTCTCGAGCCCGCCGGGTTTACTCCTGGCTTACTCGCGGTAAGGCGTTGGACTCTCACGGGTTGTGACGTAGCTGGACGTAGAATGTACTGTCCAAAGTCTCTACGTTCACTGCAGGGCGATAGAACGACTAATCGTTAAAACGTCCTGTGGTGACGGGCTCGCCCGTTGTAGTTGTCACCGCAAGATGTTAGTCAGAGTCGCAGGTGCTTCCGGCAAGCGTACCGCCGCATGGGGGAAGTCCGCAGGGGTTCTCTTCCCCCTGAGCGTGTGGAGGTACTTCGGGAGTCCCTGAGATCGGCTCGGAGCGTCTACCACGCCGCCATTAGGCGTGCCAAGACTGATTCCTGGCGTACATGGGTTAGCGAAGTTGGGAATGCAAACCCATGGGACATGAAGAACGTCATCGACAAAGGTGCCAAGCGGGGTGGGAACTACCTCTCTAGCATTGTCGAGGGTACTTCCGCCCCGCTTGACACCGAAGGCACTCTTTCAGTTCTCCTCGGTTCTTTGTGTCCATCGGATCGGAATGACAATGACGATCCCCACCACGCGCAGTTGCGGCGGCTTATTGCCGTAGACTCGCGCGTACCTGATCTGTCAGAGGTAACAGCGGACGAGGTCGGCACCATCATCGGGTCGCTATCGCGCAGAAAGGCACCGGGGATAGACAACTTTACGTCTGATATAGTGAAGCGGGTGTGGGAATTCGCAAGATGGGAGGTGACTGTCCTGATGCAGAAATGCATTAGGGACGGTCATTTCCCATTATGCTGGAAGGCTGGCCTCCTGCGGGTGATTCCCAAAGGTAACGACAAGCCGCGCTCGGATCCGAAAGCGTACAGGCCCATCACGCTCCTTCCCATAATGGGTAAGGTGCTCGAAGTGCTTGTGCGCGAACGGCTGGAGAGGACTCTGTCTCCCCAGAACGAGCGTCAGTTTGGCTTTACCCGAGGGAAAAGCACGGAGGACGCCATCCTGTTTGCGAAAAACTGGGTCCGCAACTACGACGGCCGCTACGTGGTAGGCGTATTTTTGGATATCTCCGGTGCATTCGACAACGCGTGGTGGCCGATGCTTATATGCAAGCTTCGCGCCCGCCTGTGCCCGAACAATTTGTTGAAAGTAGTGAGGAGCTACTTTTCAGACAGATCTGTCACTCTGAGGTACGGCCCGACCAGCGTCACCAAAACCCCGACCATGGGCTGTCCACAGGGGTCAGTGTTGGGTCCTAGCCTTTGGAACATTCTCTTTGATGATTTCCTCGGTCTACCTTACCCGGAGGGGTGCACCGTCAGCGCTTATGCAGACGACGCTCTTCTCCTGGTGGGCGGCAGGAGTCGCGCAGAGGTCGAGAGAAGGGTGGCTGACTCGCTGGACCTGATCCTCGGATGGGGTCAGCGAGACAGACTCACCTTCTCTCCGACGAAAACTCAGGCGCTTCTCCTGAAGGGACATCTTAAGCGGAACCCTGTCATCAGGATGAACGGTCGCCCGGTATCCTTCCCGGCCACCGTTCGATACCTGGGGGTGACGCTTACGGCTTCCCTTTCCTTTCTTTCGCACGCAAAGATTACAGCCGAAAAATCCCGGGATCTATTCTTTGCGCTCCGCGGAGTGAGTCGGGCCGACTGGGGAATTCGTTTCCCGGCGGTCATGACTATCTATAAGGGCGTCTTCGTCCCGCGTGCGACTTATGCCGCACGCGCTTGGACGGAGTCTGCTGTTCCTGAGGCGACGCGTGTCGCGCTGCTGCGTGGACAGCGCATCCCTCTCGTGGCCCTGACCGGGGCGTACAGAACGACGTCCACTCTTGCGTTACCCGTCATCGCTGGCGTTCTGCCGATTGACCTGGAGATTCTGGAGCGTGCAGCGTTGTCGCGGTACCGCCGGGGCGAGCCGGTAGTCCTTCATGGCCTGTCGATCGACCCGGTGGCGCACCGAGCTGGGGAGTTTGCCCGCCTGATTCGGGTGGAGTCCTTGCGTGTCTGGCAGGCTAGATGGGACGCCGGGGGTACGGGCCGCCTCACCCATTGCTTTTTCCCATCCGTCGCAGTGCGGATGGCAAATTCGTTTCTGCGGTTCGACCACCATACCACGCAGCTGGTTGGGGGCCACGGAGAGTTCAGAGCCAAACTATTTGACTTTGGACTTGCCGATGACCCCCGATGCGCCTGTGGGTATGGTCGCCAAACTGCGGAACACGTAATTTGGTCTTGCCCAATTCTAGCGGCTGCACGGGAGAAATTGATGGATGCAGTGGGCGCGTGCGTTGGGCGCTCTCCGATTTGGTACCCGGATCTGGTCAGTTGTAGGAGCTGCTTCCAATCGTTTGGCGAGCTTGTGGAGCACTGGGTGGCTTCTTGGGAAAGCATGAGGCCTCGGGATACCCCCCAGGGGGTACCCTCTTCCTTGGTGGCGTGATTCGGCGGCTACTTCCAGCCCGAAGTGCCCGTCTTTGTGTCCGTCTCTTTACCGCCCCGAAGGGCGTTTCGTTCTTTGCAGGATCCAGGGATTCCTCCCCCCCGTGGCTGCTCCGAGACCTGCCCACGGACCGTGCGCCTCCACCATCATCGTTTCTGGAGCGTCCTCTACCCCGCTTACCGGCCCTAAATTTGTTATTGTTGTTTTATTTTTTTTATTTTGTGAATATGGTAAATTTAGTATTATTTTTGTAAATTTTTACTTTGTAAATTCTTTTATTATTATAAATAAATGGGTTCTCGGGGCGGTACGGGGGGGGTGGTTTACCCTATTTCACCCCCTGCGCGTTCTACCCTTCTGGTACGCGCAGGGTTGTCGTAGCACGACATCCCGGGCAGACAAGACGACCCTCGTCGTTATAACTGCCCGGGCGGTGGGCGGGGTTTGCTGCCCTCACCTATCGCCTTAAAACTCTAAACTGTTAGTCAGAGTGGGGAGCTAACGGGCCTGACTTTTAGGGAGCTAACGGGCCCATGATGGGTTGGCCACGATGACCCATGTGTTCAGGGTCGGTCATACTCACGGGTCAACACCCATCCGACGGCCTCCACGCACGGGGTGCGAACCTGGGTAGGACTCTGGGGGGCGAAACCAGTTTCCCCCGGGAATCAAACCTCTGGCGCTCCTGGACGGTCTGCGCACTGTGCGCCGCAAGCCAATCGAGTGTGCTCTCCCTCGAGAGGGAGAGGACCGGAGAAATCTGGTCACAATTGGAAGTAAGGGCGCGAGTGTCTCGAACCGCCGGGTTTATTCCTGGTAACTCGCGGTAAGGCGTTGGACTCTTACGGGTTGTGGCGTAGCTAGACGTCGGATTGTTTTTGTCCAAAGTCTTCTACGCTCACTGCAGGTCGATAGCACGACTAATCGTTAAAACTTCCTGTGGTGACGGGCTCGCCCGTTGTAGTCGACACCTCAAAATGTTAGTCAGAGTGAGCAATCGATTGGCTTATGCCGCACGGGGCGCAGACCGTCCAGGAGCGCCAGAAGGTTGATTCCCAGGGGTCACTAACCATAGGGCCAGAGTCCTACCCAGGCTCGCACTTCATGCGTGGAGGCCATCGGATAGGTATTTACCCGTGAGTGTGTCCAACCCTGAATAGAATGGGTCTTCGTGGCCAACTCAGCAAGGGCCCATTAACCCCCAGAGCTTCTTGCAGTCTGCCTATATAGTTACTATAAATGTGTACAATTAAAAACAGCAAACAATGATGGAAGAGCTTGTGATTAAATAACCGAGCCTGGTCAATCGTTCTTCGCCACTGCTTCTGAATGACAACGTATAACCACAGATTTTACTGAAAACACTCCCAAAGTTGCAGTAGTTGCGGCTGGAGCTCTTTGGTCATCCACCGTAATTGCCAGATCTTGCTCCATTAGAGTATTTTTTTTTCAGAATTTAGATAACTTTTACAAGAGAAAAAAATCAACTTTGTAGAGTCGGTGAAAAAACCTTCAAAGCATTCATTGGTTCCTGTCCACGAGAGTTTTACAGCAGAGAAATTAGGCAACGCCCATTAAAATAACAAATCTGCATAGAGAATAGGGGTCTACGCTATATATGTATTAATTAAATATATATTTTTTATACAAAATTGTTGGCCTTAAATTTCCTTTATAAAGCAGCAACTTCAGGTAAGGACCCAATATTTACGAAATTCTATTTTTTATTTCAAAGGCCAATGTATGCCATTATGTATGGAATATGACAATATTCAAATGTCCGCCGCGGCTTCACACGGTGGCACGGATCCAAGAGCTGTATAGATACGGCTGAAATCAGAAAACCCCACAAGAAAAAGTCTAGAGGGGTAAAATCGTACGATGTCTGTGATCAATTTAGGTCACCTCCGCGAAGATATCCATGCACTAACGAACATTCTTTTTGATAATAAAATTTTAAAACGTGCTGCTCAATCGTGTAACTTGTCATCGTGATTTGGTATCGGTGATTATATAATAAACAAGAGATTTGACAGACGCCTCCAAAACTACATGGCCGCAAGGACTCGTCTGTCACTGTCAACATCGACTCGCCCTTGTTTGATAACCTTATATAATAATCACCCTTGGCACATCTTTGTAGATAATCATCATCTTCATTCGATCCACAAAATAGAAAAGCTTATTCTCATCGTAGTACATTATATCGCCAGTTTTGAACCAACCGTCTTTGTCGAATGCCTCTCTCGTTTCTGTGGGATTTCTATAGTATTCCTGTATGGAAGACATACTGCTGTTATTGAAAATCTTAAAAATTATTATAATATAATATTAATTACATCAGTAGACGTAAGCCAATATTTTGGTTTGCTTTAAATAATTAATCACGTAGATAATATTTGGGGGCAAAAACATAAGTTAAACTCAGATATGGAATATGAACTTTGCTTCTTCAGAAAATGTATCACTAAAAACTGATGTAAATTGCTAAAACATAATAATAACAACAATAATAGTAATAATAATATTAATAAAATTAATAATATATTATATTATAACACGCTTTTTTTGTTGAAACAAATCTGCGAGCTTATTACGTTGAAGTAATATATTACAGCTAAACTTACGTTTTGCGGTAAAAATAAGATAAATCTATTATTAATACCACAAAGCATCCCATAACATATGTATCTAACATTCAAATCTAACATTGAAGCAGAAAATGAAACATCATAAATTAAAAATATTTAAATCAGTAAACGCTAAAGCTATATATTAGTAGAATTATAATAAAATATGTTGTAAAAATGACAAAAACGAATTTACCGCGTGAAGTTTGTAACAGCCGACGTTTCTTCGATGTTGCAACCGCTGTTGTCAAAGTTATCAACAAAGCCGAAATGGCGGGTGTTACAAACTCCACGCGGTAAATTCATTATTCGGTAAACAAACACGGTATTTCCACTGTTCAATGGTGGGCATGAATATAGTAAGTTTTTTTCATTTTAGAATTAATCAAAAATAGAATGAACATAGCGACGATTGTAATATTTTTGGATGCGTTTTTGTTAAGATTAACAAAAACGCATCCAAAAATATTACAATTGGACAAAAAAAAAAAAAAAGATTAAATCACACTACTTGAGTAACCAAATATTTCTTTGTTCGGAATATAAAAACATGAAATTATATCACTCTTCAAAAACACTAGGTAATTATTGCATTCGTGAAAACTCTTTAGCGGTGAATATGAAACTGTTTGTTATGTCAAAGTTAATTTTTAAGTTATTGAAGAAAGAGTTATCAGAAAGAGCTGCGCTATCTAGCAATAGGTAAAATATCGCTAATAAACAATATAAGCTATATTTTGCCGAAAATGTGAGAACCGCGCCAAGCATAACAACTTTTAAAAACAGACTCAGAGAGCACTTGAAATCCTCCAGATAAATTCCCTTTCCCCTCCCATTCCCCTCCTTTTAAAACTTTAGCGTCCTTATAGGTGTTAGATTATTTTGATGTGGCAAATCTGTGCCCACAAAGAGTAACGTATTTACTTCTTTCTATCCTCCTTTATTTTATTTGTCATATTTTTTATATGGGTTAAGTTATGTAGTCTACTCGCAAATAATGTTCTTACAATAGTATAGGTTAGCTCTAAAATATTTCCTGCAGGCAATAAGCTCACCTTTTCTTAAGAATAAAGAGTTTTATTATTATTAATAATATTATTATTATTATTATTATCACACATAAATCACACATAATATATACTAAAAATCGCCAAATATTAATTTCGACATTCAAATTTATTAAATCACTGTCGATAAAAAAAGATTTAAAATACTTACAATTTAAGCATAAGTCACATTTTAGCGGAACTCACACTTATCCAATTCCACCCCTTCAGTCTTTACAAACAAATCAGCGGCGCGTTATCTACGGTGAGTTTTTAATTAGTGACATCCTTGTAGTGGGTGAATCAGTACCACGAAGTAAGAAATATATGCATTTTTTTGGATTTTTTTTATTGTAAAATTTGTAAAATATATCAATTGAAGAAAAGTTTGAGAATCGGTTAAGGGCGCTGCGCTATCTAGCAATAGGTAAAATATCCCTAATAAACAATATAAGCTATATTTTACTTAATATTAGCTAATATTGTTTATTGGCGATATTTTACCTACCGCTAGATAGCGCATCATGCTCATCGCTATTATACTATTTTTAAAACAAAAAGAAAGCAAAATTCAAAAAGAAAAATAATATGTTTTTTTGTTTTTTCCAAAAATAAATATTAAAAGTTGCTTAGTTTTTCGTACTGATTCCACCCACTACAAGTTTGCCACTAATTAAAGACTCACCCTGTATATTAATTAATTTACACCATAGTGTCATCATAAATATATTTATTGTAATATAATATTGATTACCTTGAATATATAGTCACTTTTGATCCATAGCTCTCCATTTTCGTACGGCTTAACTTCTGTGCCGTTCAAATCCACGATCTATAAATAAAACCATATCCTTTATATCCTAATATTTATCAAATCGTCACTCCAACTTGAACGAATGCCTTTATAAAGAATATTTAGAGATCCTTAGCAATATATCACTAATAAAACTGTTTATAGAGTACACAATGATATAATGGTAAAAGTTTCAAAAGTTATCACCAGAAATCTATATAACCCATTCAATGACAGTGCAGAAAATGACAAATTGATGGTAAATAAGTTACACCCACAAACATGTCACAAACAGTGGCACAAAGGCATACAGCACTGTCTATATAACTAGAGCTGTCAACTGCAACGGGCGAACCGGTCACCTCAGGAAGTTTTAACGATAGTGATAGTTCTGTCTGCCTTGAGGTGAGCGAAAAAATCCGCAGTAGCTACGCCACCTGTCCGTCAGAGGCCAAGGCCTTACGGCGAGACACCGGGAAGGGTAACAAGCGGGCAGCCTCGCCCCCTGACTACTACTTTGGAAGAATATCTCCGTCTGGTATTAACCTTTAAGATACCTCCTACCTCCTGACAGGTTACGGGATAGAGGTCGCTTGCGCGGTCCTCTCCCTTATGAAGCGATGATACGGTGACTACCGAATCTATCGCGGACCAAAGCATACTTTGCCTGGCTTATTCACCCGGGATTTGGTGGACGAATAGTTGTTTCAAGAGCAGTTTCCATAAGGTTAACAACCACCCCACCTCTATAGGAAACATTACTGTTCCCAGACTCCCCCAGCTGTTAGTCGGAGTGCACATTCGATTGACTGACGCCGCACGGTGCGCAAACCGCCAAGGAGCGCCCGAAGGTTGACTCCTAGGGGAGACTGGCCTGCAGGCCTGCGTCCTACCCTGGCTCTCCCTTGCTTTGCTCCCTACCTGGAGCTAATGGGCCCTTGCTGAGTTGGCCACGAAGACCCATTCTGTTCAGGGTTGGTCACACTCACGGGTCAACACCCATCCGGCGGCCTCCATGCATGAAGTGCGAGCCCGGGCAGGACTCTGGCCTTAGGGCTAGTTTTCCCTAGGAGTCAACCTTTTGGCGCTCCTGGACGCTCTGCGCACCGTGCGGCGTAAGCCAATCGATTGTGCACTCTGACTAACATATAATGGCGGTGTCGACTATAACGGGCGAACCCCCCAGGCTGGTATAACGATATAGATCATTATTTCAGCCGTGGGATGAGCGTAAAAGACTTGGGGACAAGACAATCTACTGTCTAGTTCACCAGCAACCCGTTAGAGACCAACGCCTTACGGCGAGGCACCGGGAAAGGTACCCAGCGGGCAGCCTCACCCCCTAACCACCAGTTTTTTTCAGGATATCTCCGTCTGGAATTAACCTTCAGGATACCTCCGTCCTTCCGACTGGTTACGGGTCCGAAGTCGCTTACGCAACCCAATACTGGGATGGGTGACCGCCTGAGTGTTTGACTGCGTGATGCTACAAATGGTGCCAATAGGCAACAAATGGTGCTTGAGACGCGAGAACATAATGGATCTTGTGGTCCAAGCTGCACGAAACCGTTGACCACCACACTGTCTATACAGTCACAAAACTTTGTTACATACATATTTTTAACTTTAATTCCAGGAAATTCGCGCGCTCACCCACCTGCAGTCTTATATTGGCGTGCCGGGCTTCCATGGGACGCGGACGGTTCGGGATAAGCCGTATAAAAAAAAGAAGTAAGCCTCGGGCGAGCGCCGCGTTGCAGTGCTCGCTGCGATAGAGGCACTTACTGGAGATGCCTGGTTGTCACGCAAACATTTACATTCCTTCTTGTTTATCAACGCTCACCTTTCATTAATATACTCCGGGTAGTATATAGGCAATAAGGCCATATACTCTGATCAATAGTCACTATTGCGTTCCCTAACCCTTCGAGTAGCGGCATAATTTCATGGCAGACTGCGGCAATTTATTGGAATTTCTTGCAATATCTCCGCGCTCGACAAAAAGTACTATAACTATTGAACTTCTATAGGAATCATAAAAAGGATAACTGTGCAATGATTGCATTGAAATTTCGTATAAAGAATATGGAAATATCATTTTGTAAAACAATTAGATAATTATGA
This sequence comes from Micropterix aruncella, assembly GCA_944548615.1. NCBI lineage: Eukaryota > Metazoa > Arthropoda > Insecta > Lepidoptera > Micropterigidae > Micropterix > Micropterix aruncella. The sequence continues at coordinate 19,460,174 of OX155969.1, read as the reverse complement.
ATAAATATGAGAAAATCGAAAAAGTGAAAAAACTGGGCATTTCTAACTTGTACTTGTATTACGAAAAAATACGGAATCCTATTTAGAAATTGTAAATACTGTAGTGATCTTTATTAGATTCTCTATCAAAGATAATATATCGTTTTGCTTATCTCATATATAAAAAGAGAAGTTCCGATTCACTCATTCATTCATTCACTGACTGACTCATGAACGCCCAGCCCTAACCCTTAGACCTAGGAAGCTGAAATTTTTAGCATAGGTTCCTTTTAGAACGCAAACGCTCACTAAGGACGGATTTTTCGAAATTCAACCCCTAAAGGGGTGAAAAGGGGTTTCACAGTTTGTAAGGAAAACCAATATAGATGCACTTTTTAATTCGAAACTTTGAAAGACTACTCTAATAAACAAATAAGGAAATAGGTGTTTCATGTTTTCTCAAAATTCTACCCTTAAAGGGATGAAACAGGGTTTTAAAGTTTGTATAGATAAACGATTTTAGTTGGACTTTTTATTTCGAAAGTTTGTAAGATTACTCAAATAAATAAATAAGGAAACAAGTGTTTCATATTTTTTACCAGACAGGAGTACCTACAGAGAAGGACGTTAGATACCTTCATATATTACACGCAAAAACTTACCACTTGACTGGGAAAAAGGGATCTATCTTAACCCAAATTTAACGCGTGCGAAGCCGCGGGCAACAGCTAGTTTACATACAAAACTATTTAGATATTAGCTCATAAAACCAATAAAAAATTTGATGATTTCTCGAAAAAAAAATTAATGATGTTGGACAATGGAATTTTACCAGAAATATCCGCGAAATGACACGCAAAATTATTCTAACGGCCGTCTATGTATCTATGGTAATAATGAGATGTTTAGTATGGATTTTAGGATGCGTTCAAAATTAGAAAATTATATTACTGTGCGCTCCGCGAGCAAGCCGCCAATATTGGTCGTTACGTAGTCAACGGTGTTCTGATATGCAACCAAATTTGGTCATTACGTAGCCAAAGGGAAGTGAAACGATACGTGGCAACTTTAGCTATATGATGTCTTCTTCATTTTGTTATGGTTTAAAACTGTATCCAAAAGGCTGTTTTTATTTGTTTAATTAATAATTAATTTGGGGTACATTTCAAAGGACGTTGAAAATGAGACAATATGGACAACTACTGACGGTAGTAGTAGTACCCTTTCACATAAGGAATAATCACGAAATTGTATTGTTTGCTGATGATACTTCTTTGACGTTTAAAATTAGTCGACAATTGTACAATTATCACGAAGTTAACAATGCACTCTCAAAAGTTGTCCATTGGTTTAATGTAAATAACCTACAATTAAATGAAAAAAAAACCAAAGTGATTAAATTTTCTGCACCTAATGTTAAGCAGGTACAAACCAATGTAGAAATAAATGGAACTAGACTGGAGCCTGTTGCTTCAACTGTGTTTCTAGGGATAACAATTGACTCCAAATTACAATGGGGCCCACAAATTGAGAAAATGTCAGGAAAACTTAGCTCTGCGGCATACGCAGTTAAAACAATAAGGCGGCTGACTGATGTAGATACAGCAAGAATAGTATACTTTAGTTACTTTCATAGCATTATGTCCTATGGGATTCTTCTCTGGGGAAGCTGTGCGGACATCAATAACATCTTTATACTACAGAAACGTGCTGTAAGAGCTATATATAAACTTGGTCCTCGAGTTTCACTTAGAGAAAAATTCAAAGAGATAAATATTCTTACTGTTGCATCACAATATATATACGAAAATCTGTTGTATGTCCACAAGAATATTGACAAGTTTAAAAAAAAAAGCGACACTCATAATGTTAATACTAGACATAAGCATAACCTTGTTGTACGTGCTACTCGTCTCCACAAAATAAGCAATTCTTTTTTGGGACAATGTATACGCTTCTATAACAAACTTCCTCATACTATTAGAGAACTATCTGTAAATAAGTTTAAAGCTGCCGTCAAAGCAAAATTGTATAAAAAAGCATACTATACAATATCTGATTATGTAAATGACAAAACGGCTTGGGAGTAAGGCTTGGACGCATCATAAGAACATAAATTAAAAATTATATTTAATTGTGTCTATATGAATAAAGAACATTTTGATTTTGATTTTTGATTTTGAGTATTAAAATGCACTGCTATCTTCGAAAATATGAAAATATAATACCGTAAACAACAACCATATCTGGCATACAGGGTGTTTTTACTGGACGGGTTTGTTTTAGTTGGTGAATCAGTACAACGAAGTAAGTAGCTTTGAAAATAATTTTTGAAAAATAGCTAAAATTCTTTTTTTTTTACATATATATTGTTTTTTTAAATTGGCCTTTTTTAAAAATAGTATAGAAAGCTGTGATTACGATTCGCTATCTAGTGATACGTAAAATGTCGCTAATAATGATTATTTACGCGATATTTCCTACCGCTAGATGGTGCAACGTGTTAAAATGCTTCTCAAACCTTTATTTAACAGTCAACTTATTTAAATTTTCAAATAAAAAGAAAATTTTCTTTTTCATTTTTTTTATTTTGTTATTTTCCATTTTTTTTTATCCAAACTTGCTTATTTCATTGTATTGATTCACCAACTAAAAAAATTGCCTCTTCAGTGAAAACTTCCTGTATATTAATATCATAAATTATTCTTAATTCATTATTATTGTAACTATTTATATCATTGTCTCTAACACAATTTTTAATAATTGAGAAAAAAATATAAAAAACAGCATTTAAGTAATATTATACGTATATTCCCAAAAAAATCCTCGTCCCCATTAAACACAGGTTAACATTTTGGCATGACATATCTTAACTAACCTGACCAACCTTAATATTACCTAAAATTCAAACCAAAATATAATAATATTTGTGATGAAAGTATGTTACCTTTCCCATCATTGATGATCTTATCGGTCCCATTGGAACACCTTTAGTATTTGGCTCCAGAACATATGAAGCAATTGTGCCATATGCTTCTGACATTCCGTAGCTCGTCATAATTTTACCATTAACTAGATTTTTCTGAAATAAAAGGTGGCATAATAAATAAATAAAAATAGTAAGTATTACAAATACAAATTGTACAGTTGTCATTGACAAGACAAATATACAAACCGTAAGGGTAGCATCAGCATTCTTACAAATTTTTCTGCTCAAAATTTAATATGGATAGCTAGCCAAAGACGAAAGATACGTTGTAAACGAATATTTGCACCGCAATAAATGTTCTATGTAGCGAGAAATTCATTGACGGAATTTCGTAAAGACGCTTAGAAAGGTTTCTCGGATGATCATAATTTATATCTCCTATGCAATAGATATTTCGCGTGGCTTGGTTGTAAGTAAACACGCGATAAACGATTGGTTATGATCAGGATGATCATTATATTATATTATAAATAGGATAGAAACGAATTTACCGCGTGAAGTTTCTAGCACCCGACGTTTCGGTGACGTTGCAGCCGCCAGACTGGACAACGGCGAGACATGAGTCTACCCTAGACAACGGCGGCTGCAACGTCACCGAAACGTCGTGTGCTACAAATTTCACGCAGTAAATTCGCTTCTATCCTTAATGTCAAACAACCGCGATTGTCCGATTTTACATTATATTATAATAGAAAAACATATAGTATAATAGAGGAACATTATAAGTTACCTGCAACGCCTCTTTGAGCTCCTGACTTAGAGCACTTCCACCGACTAGGATATAGCAAAATGATGACCAATCAATTTCATTACTATCTGGATGGTTGATCATACCTATCAACGTAGCTGGACCCAAAAGCGTCATTGTTGGCTAAAATTATAATTTGATATACATTAAAATTTTGTCTATGACTATTTTTATATTGAATTACGGTCCTAGGAGTCAAGGAGTGCAAAGAAAAAATGCATAAACCAGCTCTAGCGCGAAGTGTGAAAAGGAGTTAAGGCGTGCGAAATAGAAATGACACCAGGACAAGCGGTTCCCCACCACGCGTACCAGCGAGCGACAGCGCAGACCTGATTGAATCTTATTACTGTCGTTATTAAAATAATAGGAACAAGGCGTACCGGAGTGGTGTATCATGTGCAATAGTGGGCCTTGGATATATGCGTTTGGTCTATCGAAATGTCTACTAGTACAGTATACTTTTCAAGAATAATAAAGACAAGTGTCAATGAAGTTCAATATTTTACTTTACCGGCCGAGGAGGTAAAGTATTGTGAATGCGAAATATTTTTTTTATTGAAGACGGATACATATTTTTCTTTCTCCCTCACCCCCCCCCCCCCCCCCCCCCCCTTCCATCCCTCCCGAGACGATTAAGTCCATTTGAAGGCTGAAATCTGTCTGTGTGTCTGTCTGTCGGTCTGTGTGTGTGTGTGTGTGTGTGAGTGTGGGTCAGTGTATTACTCCACGATAGCGCGCAAACGCTTCTTGCGATTAAGCTGAAATTTAGCATACAGCCATCATGTGCATCATTTAGTCATGGCAAGAGTTGAAAGATTGTAGTTGAAATCGGTCAACCAGATGGCGCGCTAGTCATACTTCAATCTCGATATATTGCACTTATAGACTTAAAATTTGGTACACAGATGTTGAACCGAAATGACGTCACGAATCCTTTCGTTTGGAGTATCTCATATACAAGCGACCCAAATAATATTTGAAGTTCGCCATATTTAAGAAAATACAAAATCTCATTTTTGATAACACTCCATTTTAATAACACGGAAAATACTACAAATTTGCTACGAATTGGCGTGCTGGGGGAGGTTGGGTTGCCGCGCGGGTCGGGGGATGGGGGAGGGTGTTGGCGTGGGTGATTGTGTTCTTGCCGTGAAAGTGCTGAGGTGATAAAACCGATTTTTTCCCTTCCTACTAGCGATTTTGAGCATATTTCAGGCGCTTAAGATAAGTACATAACGGTTTGTGTAGTATTGGTAATGATTTTCTTACACTAAAAACGCGTTGTAATTTATTAATTACGTCAAAATGATACTTTTAGAGGCACCAAAAATACTGCAAATATCTACTATTTGATATCCTATACTAGAAAGACCAGTGCTAAATCTGTAGTTCTAGTTTTTAAAATTACTTACTTAGCATTGAAACTTATAACTGCCGCTCGCAGTGTTAGTTGCCTTAAGTTTTATTTTCAGCCGATGGTTATATCTTATAACTGAAAGATTAAATCAGCAGATCATAATCTGCCTTACCGCCAAATCTGGGACGAGCGGGCTTGATTTCGGAAGGGCATGACCACGCGGTGCCAATCATCAACGTACTCAATCATCATTAAATACAGTCGCGAGTGCCATAGACTCTACGCTTTAACCAATTCTGAGTAAAAGTTGACACCGACTGTTCAAAAGTATTAGAGACAAAATAAGTGGGTGCGACAAGGATGCATATATCACCAATACTCATATATTCTGTGGAGAGTAGTACATAAAGAAATACATCAAAGCAATAACAAGACACACACTTACACGTAAGTTTGGCGCAAACATATATATAAACACTACATAGTAGGATTGGTTGGAAAAATATCTTATAATATAAAACCCGCCCAGTGTGAAATTTCACAATAAGGAGTTAAAAAAAACAAACAAAAACTTCCCCTATACTATGGAGTAATGGAAGGGAGTTTTCGCATTTGGTGGAAATAGACAACATGTTGTTCAGGAGGGGACTCCTGGGATGAATAAAGCTTAAACTTTGAATGCGACGATATGTATTCGCTATCACCGAAAGCAAGACGCAGCTAATGCAAGACCATTCAATAATAATAATAATAATAATAATTAAACGCTTTATTTGCTTTAACAAAACGGCGAGCTTATTGCCTAAAAGCAATATCTTACAGCTAACCTTAACCTAGTGGAATAACATGTTATGCGGTAAAAATAAACTAATAAATTAAATTTTAATCATTTAAATTCAGCAGGGAAACAAAACAATAAATTTAAGAAAAAAACAAACAATAAACCTATAATGACGCAAGGGACGCAATAGGGAGGAAAAAATAGGGAAAAATAAGGAAAAGTTTATGAGCGTGGGTTCAAGTGTTCTTTGAGCCTGCGTTTGAAGCAATACAAACTAGGTGCTATCCTTATACGCGAGGGTAAAGCATTCCAGAGACGGGCTCCACGTACAGAGAAAGAGTGCGAGAAGAAATCACTACTGTGACTAGGGATCGAGAGCAGTAGGTTGTCTTCAGATCTCAGAGGGCGCCCGTGAGAAGATAGAGGTTTGAACCTACTTATAAGATATTTCGGAGCTGCCCCCTTCAGGATTCTGAAGAGCAAACCTAGGACTCTCGTATCTCTCCTTTCTCGGGTCGTCAGCCAGTGAAGTCTCCTTCTGTACTCCGTAATATGGTCAAACTTTCGTAGGTCATAAATGAATCGAATGCAGACATTTTGCAGCCTTTCTACCCTGGTGGCTAGATCTTCCTTGATGTCGAGAAAGACAACATCTGAATAATCAAGTAGAGGGAGGGTAGAGGGACCATTCAGGGTATTGATCTGTGAAAAAAATCTTATATTCTATGGATCCCATATCTCTATATATGGAAGCTGACTACCAGAGATAAACTGAACAATTTCAGTGGCAAAAGATACAAAATGACCGGGCTCCTTATCGGCTGGAAGAACCGAAGTACTATAGGTACTGAGATCCATTTAGTTATAGCTATGTGGACATTCGTCCTTTATAGAGTGAGTTCATAAAACAGATAACAGGAAGAGATTTTCCGACGCAAACATTACGCATACACTCAAAACATAACACGCGACAAGCAAACACATAAGAAGGCATAGTGGTTAGGTCGTCCGATCTTACATTGTAAGGTTCCGGTTTCGATTCCCTGCTGGGTCACGAATTTTCCCTTGGCGTAATATTAAAGGAAATGCGTCTTCAATTCTGTTTATTGAACGTTACACACCTACACACATGCTACACGCACACATAAAAATTAACACTTTATAGTAAGGTTAGTCTTAACAGATTGTCTTATGATTATAAACCCGTCCATTGTGAAATTTCACGATGAGGATTAGAAAAAGTAGAAGCAATATCAATATGTGTTTCGATTTATACTATACCTTGTATAAATTCATAATTTTAAACGCAATTTCTATGGTGAATGGTTTAGAAGTGATTATTCTAGAAGATCCAAAAAGATAACAACTCAATAACATCGCTGAGCCAGATATCCAGTATAATGGAGAAGCTGACAGGAATACGTGGTCCTTATAAGATATTTCCTCTTCGAGCCTAGAAAGTCAAGACAGTAATTTAATCAAAACAGCTAGAATCGATTAATTTGGATCAAACAAGATATTTAGCAATGGCAATACTAACCAAAATTCAACAAGGCGGTTTATATAAGCCCAATGAGTCATAACCACTCCTTTTGGAGATGCCGTAGAACCGCTTGTGCAAGTTATAAAAGCTATAGTATTTTGAGGATCAAAATCGGTCGGTCTAAAAATATACAAAATATTAGTACATGAAATTGTTGCGGACATCGGCAAGTGAAAGCCGAGTTGCGAGGAGTCAAGATGGGCGAATACGAAAAGACGCAAAAACAACCAACGGTGCTCCGTGTCCTAGGAGTTAAGGAGTGCGAAGAAAAAAGTTGTTTAAACCAGCTCTAGCGTGACGTGTGAAAAGGAGTTAAGGCGTGCGGGAGAGAAATGACGCCAGGCCAAGCGGCCCCTCACCACGCGTACCAGCGAGCGACAGCGCAGACGTGATTGAATCATATTAGTTATTATAATAATAGGAAAAATACAACCGCTTACTTAAAGTTGTCCATTTCCTGATCTGTTATATTGATAATAATATCTGCGAATGTTTGATGTGTTTTTCCGTCGGCTTTACCATACGTTAAAATTGTTGATTTGAAAGTAACATCTTTCAGAACGTTCTCCAAAATATTGAGACAATTTGTCGTATCGCAAAATACAACAGCTGGTTCTCCGAGGTTTAGGATATGCTTAAAATCAACTGAAAATAAATAAATTTTGTATTTCTATTGAAGTTTAATAAAATTTACTGTAGGAAATTAATATTAACCATGGTTCAAATTCGTGTCAATTGGCAACACCGCTGCTCCTATCATTAATGATGCCACGACCGTGATACCCGCATCGAAGTGGTTTTCCGCACATAGCATTACAACATCACCATGTTTAACTCCACTCTTTTTAAGCGAAATTGCTAATTTTATTGACCTTCTTAATATTGAAGCATTCTTCTCAGAGTTCCCTGTTATCACATCGATCTGAAATAATCAAAATACGGAGTTGTATCGATATTAAATCCAATAAGTATATCGCATGCGTTAGAAGATTTGAAATTAATTATTGTCATTTATCAGTAGGTATAGCGAATTCTGTTTTTTGTAACATGTCTTACTATTACTACAACTAGTTTAACTTGAGACGCTTTATGGATCTGAAGTTGCTGACTCCCAAATTTATTATTTTCCCATTTTCTGTGAATAACCCTATTTATTTATTTAATTCTTATTTAATAATTTGGACTACTGACAGGTTTTTTGTTTATATGTGTATGTTAACACAATGGTCCACCATTACTTTTTTTTTAGTAATTCTGATATATTATATTGGTCAATAACAAAGTATTGTAAAGGTCCGATATATTTATAGGTCCTTTTCTTCCATTCTAAAAGAGGAATGAGTTCTTCTAAAGTTTCTAGAAATACGCATACTTTTAACTTGTATTTGCCTTGACGTTGCATTTGCCATTGATTGTAAAAACCAAGTTTATCCTTTTGCATGGTTTGTCAAATCAACATAGTATCTAGCTTGGTTTAGAGATGGATGGTTGAAGGGTGATTGTTTACCGGTGGCAAATGAACGATAAGGTTGAGAGCTATTATTATCTTCTGCTCACTCAGTCAGTCTTCTAGATTTTGGCGGTTCTTCGTGGTTTCGTTTAATGTTGGACCCAGAATCAGGATAGAGTTAACATAGAAAGACCGGCTGTCATAACGTTTATATCAAATTTGCCTATACAGACAAATCAGTAAAACTTAGCAACTTTTAATAAAAATATACTTTTTTATTTACTTTTTAAAAATTTTTAAATAATGTTATAAATAGTTATGAGCACAATGAGCTATCTAGTGGTAGGTAAAATATCGCTAATATGGTTTATTAGCGGTATTTTACCTACTGCTAAATGGCGCAGCGCACTCAACGCTTCTCAAACCTCTTCAATAGACAATATTTACAATTTTGACAAAATATTTATAAAAAAAAATTGGGTTTTGCAATCGTTCTATCAGAAGTTGCTTATTTCGTCGTAGTGATTCACCCACTATAGGGATGTCACTAATTAAAATCTCATCCTGTTTACCAAAAAAAATTGTATATTTTATCAGCTGGTTTAATTCCATTAATAGTTGCGTTTGCAGGTTGTGATTATAATTATGCGTAAATATAATTGCAAAACACTCCTTGCGCGATTATAGTGTTAAACATGACACCTGTAAACATTGGAAATAAACATTGTCAGTTATACAAACGAGTGGAAAAGTCTAGTCACCTGAAACATTAGATTGAAAACAACATTGAAACTCAGAAAACGATTTGCATTTTATTGACATTTCGATTAATTATATTATAAAAGGTTTTAATGCATCACACAGTTATAGGATAATTATGGGCCAAAGAAATATAAAGTATTTAAAATTGGGTTTACCATAATTAAAATTAAACTAATGAGACATCAGAGGAGGGGAGGGGAAGGAAGAGTTTTAAAATCATCTATTTGTTATCAAGTAATAAGGGATCGTAATTGGCAGTACTCTCATCTTCCGAATTTAACCCGAATAACACCGATGTCACCGAAAAACAAAGTTACCAAATCGAGTCGAGCATTAGTTAATGGGACCAATTTCCCTGGTTTGAAAATAACGCAAAAGATTTCTTTTGTAAGAGTACCATTATTTCAGATAAATAATCGAAGACATACGTGGAAATAAGTATATCCCTCGCCCCCTTCTCCCCCAAATTTCTATACTAATTTCTTTTCTTTTGGTAAACGCATAGTAGATATACATAGATTACACAGAAGATATAATTAGGTCTGCCACATCAGAGTTATTTATAAATAAGCAAATCTATATACAGAAAGAAAACACGTCGATGAATAATCTTTTGAAAAAAATATAAAAACAATAATTATATAATTCGTCGGGCTCTCACAAGTAAGTACTAGAATTATGGTGACATTTTAATCAGTATTTACTTCATGACCGAGATCTGCATTTTTCAAGTAGAATAAATACAACATTGTAAAGACTTACCTGGCTAACTTTTGAAGAAAAAATATTTAACGTTTTCATGAGAAGTTTTCCTAAATGGAACCTTTCCCTTTCATCTTCGATTAATCCAACCACAGACGAGATCGTTTTGTTTACTAATTCGGTCATTTTCTCAAACTTCAGTAGCTCTCTCTCAAGAGTTAAGAACATAAATGGGCATTATTCAGAGATACGTCCCTTTTTAACTTAATGATACAGTTGATCGCAATAATAATCATAATAATAATGTGAATGTTTATCAACTTTATATTTACTCACTGCTAATACAGTGAGTAAATATAGACCGTGTTTACGACTTGAATGTGACCTAGTTTGCTATTTTACTGTAAAAGAATTACAAGTTATATAGTAGACGTATGTAAATGAGGCAGTATGTGTTTTATTGGAAGTATGGAAAATACATGTTTTTATCAAATAATATTTTCAAGCGTTCATTTAACTTCCCACTTTTGTCACGGCGTTATTATGTCCGTTTAGGTCAAACCTTGTAATACATTTTAGTCAAATCTACAATTTCGATGATCTTGACTAGGTAAAAAGAAAATTCTGCAGTTTAAATATTTAAAATTATATAAGTTATACACCCAAGCAAATATGCCACATCTCAGCAGTCGATAAGGCAGGCACCAACGCCGATTATAGTGTACCTATCCGTTTTCTCAATTTTGCGGTTAAAGGAAAAACACGTAGAAAAAAAACTCTTTTTGGATGTTTTTTTTTATTATTCTCTTTTGATGACATATTTTCAGACCGAGAGCTTCTTTTCGATACCTCAACCGTATTTTCACACAGCACATTTTCACTCACCGTTTACTCAATATGGCGACTAGAGGAAAAACACGTTTCAAATTAATGTAGGTGTAGATTTATTGATTTTTTTCTTTTGATGACGTTTTTAATTTTTCTCTTTCGATAACACATCTAGAGATCGAGACCTTTTTTTAGACGCCGCAACCGAATTTGTATACCTAGCCTTTCTTTCAATTTGGCCGTTACATAAAAAAACATGTTTTTAAATTAATATATAGATTTGCTTCCTCGCGTCTAGCCCTAGAAACAAAAGAGAAAAATATATTTAATTTAGTGTTAAGACATCGAAAACTATTTTTTTTTCTCCCCCGATCGATAAATTATTTCATTGTTCATTTGCCGATTTCAATAATAAATCCGTGGGGATAGTAACGAGACAGTAGTGAATAAATGTTATTATGTTCTAAATTTACTTTCTGATTAGAAATAAATTACTATGTATAATTAAATAAAAACGGAGCCGCTATAGAATTCACCGACCGGTGGCGGGCCCATCATAATACAATTATTTATTTATTTTATTTCACGTCTGCGGGGTTGGCGGTGGATTCAGGACTAGCGACCGGCTGTGGTAGGTTTAGGTCAGCTTTCTTACCACATGTGAGCGTACCCATTTACTCCCCCTTCGAAGCCATAAAATTTGAAATGACGAAATCGCGGTTTTAGATATTATTTCTAGGGAGGAGTTGATTATTTTCCTGGAGAGACCGAGATCTTTCAAGAAGTGAAAAAGAGATTTGGCTAGTTTGCCACGAGCTGGCTAGCATGCTAACTTCCACCGCGTGAAGGTGGAAGTGAAGTGAAGCCGCCTAGGGTAACGGCATTTGCGGGATCGTGGTATTTATTTAAATTATACTCATGGTCTTTTGGGATATTTGACTCGCATTAAACAGTTCAATTTAGTTTCTAATGTATAATATCATATGAATAGTTTAAATACTACTATAGTAATTCTGTCTCAATATTAATTAATCATAACACAAGATTAGGTTGTCACCTTTTATCAATGTTTACTCATTGGTTGTATACTTTGCCGGCTATTGTTCCTTTATATCTAGAGTTATAAATATATACTACAGTTTAATCAGTCTTAATAGCATTGACATTCTTGTTAATAAGTTGAAAAGGATTTTTGTAATTATAAAGGGTAATTACAAAAATTATCATGCACTCCTGATACATACAAATTAATCGAACTTGCCTCTAGGTACGTGAAGTTCTATCATGTTTGAAGTTCTATCATAATGCTATTAAGGATATTACTCTGTCAACGATTCACAATTGCCGTTTATCTGACTACCCTTCTTTTTACTTCTCTCTCGTGTCGGCCTTCGAGGTGAAAAAAGTACTGCTAAGCATTAAGTCAAACGCTGTAGGTTGTGATGACATAAGTTTACCACTCCTTATTCCTTTGATCAATGAATTGGCTGAAGTGATTGCCCTCATCTTCAACAACTCACTCATATCTGATGAGCTGCCCTCTGTCTGGAAGAATGCTTGTATTATTCCCATTTCAAAATTTTCCAATGCAAACACACCGGTAAAATACAGGCCAATTTTTATTCTCCCTGTACTAGCTAAGGCAATTGAGCGTTTAGTGTACAAACAGCTACTGACTTATGTATATGACTAAAACTTCCTAAACCCATTTCAGTACTGGTACAGGTAACCGATGACATTTGACAAGCCATGGATAATCGCCAACTTAATCTTCTCGTCTGTCTGGACTTCAGCTCTGCTTTTAATTCTGTCGACTATGACATTATCCTCGCCCGCTTAAAATCTTGTAATTATGCCGATCCCGTCATCAACTGGTTTCGGTCATTTTGGAATAACCGTAGTTATTGTGTTAAATATAAAGACAAGCTCTCTAATTTTCTACCACAAGTCGCCGGCGTTCCCTAAGGTAGTGTCTTATCCCCGCTTCTTTTCTCTCTATTTATTAACACATTATCTAACGTCGTTAATGCAAAATATCATCTCTATACCGACGATGTCCAAATCTATTCCCACTTCCGCCCAGAAGACATTGACACGGCTATAGCCTATATTAACACTGATTTTGCGATGTTATCTGACTGGTCGAAATCTAATCGCTTGCTCCTAAATCCACCCAAGACTCAAGCTATCATAATCGCAAGCAGCTATTTCACCTCACCATAAACTCCTTACCAAGGATTGGCATAGGTGCGGATGAGGTCCCAATCAGCTCCCAGGTTAAAAATCTTGGTGTATACTTCGACCAAAATCTTTCGTGGCAGCCACACATCGAGGAGATGACAGGTAAACTCTTTGGTCGCTTTCATGAAATAAAGAAACTTAAGAATTTTCTCCCCGAGGAAAGCTAAATCACAATCTGCCAATCTATTCTCCTCCCTCTCATTGATTATTCAGATGTTGCCTTTCTCGATATCAAGGAAGATCTAGCCACCGGGGCAGAAAGGCTGCAAAATGTCTGCATTCGATTCATTTACCACCTAAGAAAGTTTGACCATATTACGGAGTACAGAAAATACTTCACTGGCTGACAACCCGAGAAAGAAGAGATACGAGAGTCCTAGGTTTTATCTTCCGAATCCTGAAGGGGGCTACTCCGAACTATCTTATAAGTAGATGCAAACCTCTATCTTCTTACGGGCGCCCTCTGAGATCTGAAGACAACCTACTGCTCTCGATCCCTGGTAATAGTATTGATTCCTTCTCCGTACGTGGAGTCCGTCTCTGGAATGCTTTACCTGCACGAATAAGTATAGCACCAAGTTTGTTTTGCTTCAGACGTAGGCTCAAAGAACACTTGAACACACATATTTCCCCCTCCCTATTGATAGATAGATATACTCTAGCTGGCTGCAATACGGCCTTATATCAAGGAAGGTACACTTACCGCCACGACATAGTCCTTGCTGTTATTCGCGACATGATTAGCCTCTCAGTGTCTCGTGCCAATTGTGCCCTCTGACATTACCCTCCAAACCCCCAAATACACTTTTTGCGGGATCGGTCTAAAAACATGACAATTTTCACTACAAAACCTTTCGCAATAATCGAGTATGCCTCAGATTGGATTCTGGAGATCAATTCGGTCTCTAAGCAGTAGAAAATCCCTGAAAGTCTCGGATACCCACCGGATATTTAGTCCCTATCTCGGTAAATAGCCGTTATTTTCAAGTTAACTGTCCCATGGGAGTCTAATATCCCAAAAAGACCACGAGTACAAATTAAATAAATACCATGATCAGGCAAATGCCGTCACCCGCACCGGCTTCACTATTCAGCTTTCACGCAGTGGAAGTTAACGCATTTAACTCTAGTTGACGCTTTAAAGATCTTGGTATCTCCAGAAAATAATCAACTCTTTCCTAGAAAATTTATTTTAAACCGCGTTTTCTACCGCGTTTTCTACCGCGTTTTCCAGTGCACCACTCGCCCCCAGAACTGTAATAATAGTATTATGACGGATCAGACTGCGGTCGGTGAATTCCATGGCAGTTCCGTGTGTATTGTATGTATATCGCAGACAGTAGTACAGAATATGTGTTTCCTGAATTAATAAATAACATGCCTAACGAAATAAAACCAACATAAAAAAAACATCGAAATTTCGAAATTTTCGAACAAATCGAAATTTAAATAAAATCATATAAAGAGCAACAAGTAGGTATGTGGCTCAGTAGACCTGCAGAAATGATGAAAAACCGGTCCTAATATGTAACACCAACTGTATGGAGTCTAACTGTTGTGATGTGTGGACGCGTCTAGTGTTGGGCAGACCCAAAAAAAATGTTGGAAATATATTGACTGTAAAGCTATTACTTATTCTAAGGCTCGTAACAAATAATAGGGAGCAAAATGAGGTTTTTTATATCACATACACACTAGACCTGGTTTTACTAATATATTTTGTGTTCGATATATTAGGGTTTTTTATATTGTTTCTTTATGAACATCGTCCTTTTTACATCGTATTTTACATCGTCCTTTACAAGTTTAGCTAGTAGTAAGTATGTGTGAAAAAGGCAATTTAGGACCGCCTCCATAAACGAATTCAAATCTCTTTTAACTAAAAAGAGTTTTAATACAAACTCGGCTAATTCTGATTATGAAGCCTTTTTGCGAATGTTCAATCTTCTATTCGAGCAGTGCTTCCCCAGGGTTTTAGAGCCCCTATTAACTAAAATCTAGTAATAAACCTTGGATTACCAAAGGCCTAAAAATATCTTTAAACGGATTATAAATATTGCAGGATAATTTAAAAATTTACCCAGACAATATTCACCTAAAAAAATCATAGACTATATAAACGAATTTATGACAATGCGATTGTAGCTTCTAAAAAGATATCAATTGAGAAAGAGATTAAAAAATCTGATAATAAGATAAAGACCGTGTGGGCAATTATTAATCGAGAAGGTAGAATTAAGCCACGCTCTTGTAGGGAACCTATCCATTTAGTGTTCATGACAGAAATTATTCTGACTCGGTATCCACATCCAATTTTTTTAACAATTATTTTATAAATGCTGTCAAAATTGTTAGCTCAAATAGGGTTAGTTCCAAAACAGCTGTCCCGGAAACTCCAGCGTCAATCTTCCTATATTTAATTACACCACATGAATTTGACAAGAGCCTCAAATCCTTAAAGTCGAAATCTTCCTCTGAAATCTTTACTCATTCTGTTAAGTTAATAAAAAGTATCGCACCGGCAATCTCAAAAACGCTAATTGACATATTTAACAACTGTATCAAAAAAGGAGTTTTCCAGATTTAATGAAGATTGCTAAAATCTTGCCTGTACATAAGAAAGGCGATAAAACCGATCCGGAAAATTATAGGCCAATTTCTTTACTTCCAGCAATCTCGAAAATTCTTGAAAAAATATTATTTAATCGAATATATGACTTTGCGATCAAATTTAATATTTTCAGTAAATGGCAATTTGGATTTCGGAGAAATATGGCTATGGCTATCTCAGAGCTAATAAACTGCGTGCATGACGCACCTGAAGATTCACTACACCCTCTGGCTATCTTTTGCTATCTATCTAGAGCATTCGACTAGGTTGATCATTCCATTCTCTTACATAAGTTAAACAGCTATGGCATACGAAGTAATAAGCATAATCTTATAAAATCATATCTATCAAATTGCACACAAGTTGTTGATATAGAGGGATCGAGATCAACATCGAAAAAAAAATATTGTGGGGTCCCACGGGGCTCGATCCTTGGACCTTTACTTTTTCGCTTCTTTATTAATGATATTGGAAATTCGTTACCCCTAAATGTCTATACAATCCCATATGCGGATAACACCAGCTTTTTAATTAGTGTTAAAAATATTCTTGACCTAAATCATAATAATTTGGCTAATAATTTGCTTTAAATACCGCAAGTAATTAGTTTAATCAGAACAATCTATTTCTCAATTAAAAAAAAACACCGGCATGCACTTCTCGACTAATAACAGAAGGTCGATTGATTCGCCCACCCTATTAGTTCAAAACGACCAAATAAGTTTAAACAAGGATTGCAAATTTCTTGGTCTTGTGATTGACAATAAATTAAACTGGAAGTCTCACATAAATGACTTAGTAGTAGCCTCTCGTCTGCGATATATGCTGTGCGCAAAATTAAATACTTAGCTGGAGAATCATGCCTGCTTCCATTCTGAAATGGCCTACGGTATACTTCTATGGGGAAACTCCACTGATAGCTTTCGAATATTTATACTCCAAAAGAGATATAAAATATCAACTATGGTAGCTGAATCCATTCTTCGGTGCCTAATTTATGCGAGAACCAACGTCACAAAACGTGAACTAAATTGTGATCACCACACCCATGACACTCGCCACCGGTTAAATATTGCCTTCCCAGAGTGCATCTAACACAAACACAAAAATAATTTAATTACGTAAGTTTTATGCTTTTTAACTGCCTTCCTCTCCAAACTAGACTTCTAGAGTTAAAATTATTCGAGAGTTTTATAAAAAGAAGATTGGCATCCACACATGCTTTCTACACGTTGGACGAGTTCTACAGCTGTGCTGAATCGTTTGTAGTCTAAATATTATTTGTAAATTAGATTTAAACAGTTTTGTCCTATTTTACAATATTGATAGTTTTTTTTAATATACGCTTCAAGCGTTTTAGTTGTTAAGTTGACTATTATAGCAGTATTATTCCCAAATTATGTTGGAATTTAATTTAGTGGATCATATAACATTTCTTTTTATATTTTTTTTGTTTTGTTAAGTTTTTTTAATATTTTTTTTTTATGCGATTATTTTTATTTTATTTTGTTATGTCTGTTAATTTGACACTATTGCCACTATTTCTTTTTCTACTAGGGTTTACCATTTTGAAATTTAACTAATATGTAATTTATCTAATATATATTTTTTTTGAGGATTTCACCAGATTTCAAGGTATTTACCTATGCTTGTTGTAGATACCTAGTCTTTTTTGAAAAATAAATATGTATATGATTATTATTATGATCATATAGCACTCTACCACACATCAATAAATATGCCATAATAAACGCATTTATTTATTTTATTTTATTCACAAAATCATTTCATATTTCCTACAATTAGTAGAGTCAAAATTAACAAAATTTTCTACTAGAGTATGTGTATAAGTACCTATATTATAAGGTATGCATACAAGAAAGTTGAACATTCAAGCGTAGATTAGAAGTTATATATCATTAAAAAAAAATTGCGATATATTTCATAAAAATTCTTCGATTATATAACAAATTATCACTTGGACAATAGTAGTCCAAGTGATAATTTGTTAATAATCAATTAAATTTTTTTGATAAGTTCGTAATTGACAGTAATTGGGAATGTTAGAAAAATACAAATATTAACTAATTAGTAGTAATAAAAATATTCAATCGCCAATAGTCAGAATAAAAATCACAATGGTACAATAGTGCGTAATAGAAAAAAATAATATAGTCAGGAAAATAAGGAGAAATAAGGATTAGATATTGTCAAATTACTAATAAGGTTAATTGTTTTTTTAAATACACTGTAACTTTTTCTTCCAATGAACCTCCCCTGAGTTACTGATGCATAACGCAAATTTATTGTAAAATAAGGTTAGATTGACAAAGAAAGCTTCTAGAAACTTTATTCAGTCGCCCTTTGATATGACGCAAGTCCTCTTTCTTTCGCGATACGATTACACCAGGGCGTATTATGCTGAAATAGCGGTTTTGTCCATATATCTGAGCCCGAGATAAAGAGGTAGGAAGCAGATGATAGATTTACTTGGAGGCGGTTACGCCATATTTATTGATCGTCTCTATAGTTGTCATTAAATTTGGCGTTCATTGTCGTGTGGGAGACGAAAGCTCATAAAATATAATATAGCTTACTTGTGTGACGGCACGGGCAAAGGGCAAGAACTTGTGTGACGGTAAAAGGCAAGTTTTTAATTATAAACATCTTTGTAGTGGGTTAATCAAGTAAGCAAAAAAGCAAGTTTTCGTTTTTTTTTTTTTTGAAAATTCAAAAATTTTCAATTTTTGAATTTTAGAGATGATATTTTCAAAATATCATCTCTATACCGACAATGTCCAAATCTATTCCAAATCAACAAAATTTTTCAAAATTAACAAAAAAAAAACTTTTTTTTGTGTTTTTTTCCAAAATTTTCTTTTAAAAGATGCCTCTTAGCTCGTACTGATTCAACCACTTAAAGGATGACACTAATTAAAACTCACCCCCTTTATGTACGACGGACCAACAATATTGTAGCGGCCCGTATGATCGGCCATGCGTGTTTAAAATGAATATTAATAAAGGTCAGAAGGAAGTTCTTGTGTGTGATAACGGCCGTGCATTAAATTGGTTTAGGTCAGTTTGATATTAGCTTTGCAGCCGTAAGCGTGTTTTTAAACAATGGCTAAAGAAGCTGGACGAATTTTAAAGGAGTATTTTGTAGGAGATGTAGAAAATGACAATGATTTATATCATATTGGGAAAGTCTTATTGGCAACGCTGAAAAAATACGGCGATCGGATCAACCAGGTAATAATATGTTTAATTATCATTAATATTCATGATATATTCCATAAGTTATCCTAAGTAGCAACAGTAATTGATGTAAGTAATAGTAATTGATTGATGATGCAAGTGATACCAGTAGAAAAAGGTCGTTTATGGTTTTTTGATTCATTTAATATTGTTAGATAGATAGAAAGATAGATAGATAGATTTTTTATTCGAAGTAGACTTACATTACTTTCCGAACGTCTTATGTTTCTAAACATTTATGCCTGGCTTGAAGGCTTTACCATTGATTACTACACTATATAATCAATGGCTTTACGTAATAATAATAATAACACTTTACAAATGGTTTTCATAGCTATGTTACACAACAACGACTTGACCAGACCAATGTATCGCTTAAAAAATCTTCAATTTTATAATAGCTTTTAGAGCACAAAGTATCTTTAACAATTTCTCTAAATTTAGTGTCTGGTAAAAGGGTTAGTTCCCCAGGCAAAGTGTTATAAAAGCGAACACCGTCTCCAATGAAAGATTTACTCACTTTTGCTAACTTAGAGCCCGTAATGGCTAGTTTATTTTTGAACCTGGTGTTCCTATTGTGAATGTCACCTAACCTACGGAACCTGTGTAAGTTTTTACAAACATACATTATGTTATCGAAAAAATACTGACTATAAACCGTCAGTATATTGATCTCTTAAAATTTCTCTTTAAGCGATGCTCGGGAGTTTAAACAATAAATGGATCGTATGGCTCTTTTCTGCAAAGTAAATATCGTTTGCATATCGGCTGCGCGGCCCCAGAGCAAAATCCCATATGACATTTTACTATGGAAGTAGCTGAAATAGACAGTTCTGGCAGTAGCATCATCAGTTAGTTGCCTTATTTGACGTACCGCAAATGCTGCCGAGCTAAGTCTTCCAGCTAATAATTCAATGTTTGTTTAATGCCACTAAGTTGAGGGTTAAAGTAATTACTAATGACACACTTCTAAATAAAGAATTGATGCAATAACAATTATGATTTAAAATATCTTGGTTTTGTCTTCAGTACAAGCCATTTCGACATCCGAAAGCCCTAATATTTGTTTATACATCATTGATTAGATTCGTTCTAGAGTATGGATCAGTGATTTGGAATCCACTTTACAGTGTTCACAGCGATAGAATTAAACGAGTCCAAAATAATTTCACTCGCATGCTGTCGAACTAATGTGGCCTCAGGAATTCTGCTATGAATTCTGGAATGAAGCCATTTCGACATCCGAAATCCCTTATATCTGTTTATACATCATCGATTAGATTCCTTCTGGAGTATGGATCATTGATTTAGATCCACTTTATAGTGTTCACAGCGATAGAATTAAACGAGTCCAAAATAAATTCACTCGCATGCTGTCGAACAAATGTGGCCTCAGGAATTCTCTGACAGGTTATGTAGAGGCAACCTAACAGAATTAAAAACACGTATAAAGTGTCTCTATAAACTTTTGCACAATCGACTAGACAGCCCAGCTGGTCTAGAAATAGTTCAATTTCGTGTGCCAACGCGACTAACGAGAAGTTCTCAAACATGTTCTGTTATCGCTTGCAATAGCAACATCGCGTCGAATAGACCTCTTACCAGAAGGTGTCGCGTTTTTGATAAATGATGTAAAGAATTCGATGTATTTTATGATTCCAATAATTTAATAAAAGATTCGATCATACCTAGTCTATCTCCTACTTCTTAACATTTCACTAACTGTCCTAGAGTACTGTATTAATGACTATTATATTTTACCATACTATTATATAATATTATTTGTTATAAATATTATTATCCAATTATTTATATTTATATTTTTGCTTTATATAACCTTTGGAGAAAAATCCTTATTAGCAACTTACCTTATTATTACTTTTCTTACTTTATATTATTATTAGTCTTATTACTTTTTCCTATCAACGTGTTCAAGTTATTTCTATATGAATTTGCAATGCAAGCATTGTAAACTATTCATAGGATAGTAAATTTGTTTTGTTTAAATATGTTTTAAAAATACTATATCATGTATTTACTATCTGTAAGTTTACCATAAAGTAAAATAAAATAAAAATAAATCTCGTAATATCAATCCTTGGCTTATTACCGAGAAAGCCTTGGTGTGACACAAAATAATTTCCGTATAATTAATTCAAAATCGACGTTTTAGAACTTATCCCAAAGTTAATTTGGTATGACGATATATAACTCATGAAAAGTGTTTTTCTTCATATAATGCCATATCCTTCAAGAGCCTAGAGTTCAATAACGTATCCGTTGCCCAATCGGAGCGGTTTGTTTGTAGAGAGATGTGGCTTTCTGACCAGTCTGTCCAAACCACAAAGTTAAACGCAGAGTTTACAGCCGTATTTTCGGCTGTTTCAACTCGTCTGGACGAATTATCTTGCTATGTTAATAGAGTAGACCATACTGACATCGCCAAACGCCTGGTGGCGCTGAGCTTTCGTCTGGCGTAAAGTCTCTGATAACCTGGCAACCCCGGGAAGCCAATGGCTTAGGGCGGAGGAGCTCCCCGTGACGTGTTAACCCGACAAATGACAGGCGTCGTGTCATTTGTCGGGTTAATGATCTCTTAGTGGATTAAATCCGACTAAAGTCCATCTACCGGCTAGTGTTTTAACTTTAGGTGTGTCTTGAATTTTAGACTCAACAGATCTTCATTTCTACTGCAGAGATAAATTTAAATGAAACGTTTTACTGATGTAGCATTTTTGCCACCATAATCTCTTAAACTATACAGAAATAAATAGATAGCCGCGATCGTAGATAGTTATTGATTGTCGTAGATATTTTTTTCCATAATACTATAGAACACAAAACAACTCTTCTCTTGATATCAAGTTTCTCTTATAGATCGAGGTGACAACTGGTGAGAGTGAAACTAGTAGTTCAGTCTTGAAGAGATCCATCAAATGCGCAATTGCATTAAAACAAATTGGCCTCAAAAAAGGCGATGTCGTTATGTTATCGTCGACTATGCATTTGGATTCAGTGATTCCGTTTCTAGCTGCTGCTTATATAGGAGCAATTGCATTTCCAGTCGATTTCAGCTTAAAACGTGGTGAGTACATATTTTTGTTATAATTGGTCACGTTATTTTTTAATAATTTAAATTACATTACAATTGTTTATTTCATTGTCAACGACAATAACAAAAATAGAGCCCATGGTTATAAATTAGTCCTTTATATATCTTAAGTTAATTAGGTTGAAGGATAATTATTAATTTAAGTTGAAGGATAATTATTATTTAAATGAAATGTATTATTATTTAAAAATTGTCTGTCATAATTGAATGCATGAATCAACAATTTTTGTCTGTGCCGTAGACAGTTAAGGAAACCCCTCGTCGGGAGCCAACCCTGGGAGCAGCAGCCATGTCATGGTGAAACTTAGAACGGGCTATCATAATTGAATGCTTATAAAAACTTTCGTTTCTGTGCTGTTGTCCGAGGAGTATCCTCATCGGGAGCCAACCCTAGATGCAGCAGCCATGTGTATACAAAATTGTGTGTCTGTCCTGTTGACCGTGTAAAAGTAGCCTCGTCGGGAGCCGATCCTGTCTACTAAAGACAACATTCCGTGTTTGTGCTGTTGACCGTTGAGGAGTCCCCTCTTCGGAAGCCAACCCAGGGTGTAGAATCAGGTCATGCTTACCATTAAAAATCATCGGAATTGAATCAACGTGTACATTTTCAACTTCATATGACAATATTTCAGGATTTCCCTCAATTCCTAATGGATATCATTATGAGATCAGTATTTTGATAAAAATAGGACCAATCTGCAAGTATATCCTTTCATTTAAAACAAGAATTTTTCAAATCGGTTCATAAATGGCAGAGTTCTAAAGTAACAAACATTTAAAAAATATATATACAACCGAATTGATAACTTCCTTCTTTTTTGAAGACAAAAATAAAAATAACAAAGGTTTTTGAGGACCTCATTTCCTTATATTTAATTAGAGATAAACCGGGGATATTTTCAGTTGATTAATTAAATACCATAATAATATTTAAATATGCACCTTTGTTCTTACCACAATATTATTATTATTTTTACACTTATGCCCTTCTGTTTTAATTACTTTTTGTTTTTTGTTGCGTAGCCTAGAAATATAACTTTAATTATAATTCGGTTGATGTCATCGGATGTCATTATTATTAAATTTATGCTCTTTTGTTAAAATTAGTTTATGTTTTGTTTCCTGTGACCTAGAGAAATTTAACATTAATTATGTTCGTAATGACTTTGGGAAGAAATAACAATCTACTGGTCAGTTCCGCCACTAGCCAGGCATTATTGGGAGGAGACACAACTTGCGGTGTCAACTACAACGGGCGAGCCCGTCACCACAGGACGTTTTAACGATTTTTTCGTTCTGTCGCCCTGCAGTGAACGTAGAAGACTTTGGACAGAACAATCCAACGTCCAGCTACGTCACAACCCGCAAGAAGCCAACGCCTTTACCGCGAGATAGCCAGTCGGGCCGACACTCGCGCCCTTGCTTCCAATTGTGACCAGATTTCTCCGGTCTCTCGATTGGTTCCGAGTTCGAGGTCGCTTGCGCGGTCCTCTCCCTTACGAAGCGGTGAAACGGTGTACGCTGAATCTATCGCGGACCAAGGCGTCCTTTGCCCGACTCTGAACCGGGATCGGACGGCCAATGGTCATTTCAAGAGCAGTCGCCGTAAGGTAGACAACCACCCCCGCTCTATAGGAAACAATACAGTTCCCAGACTCCCCCGACTGTTAGTCGGAGAACACAGTCGATTGGCTTGCGCCGCTCGGTGCGCAGACCGTCCAGGAGCGCCAGAGGTTTGATTCCCAGGGGAGACTGGTTGACCCAGTGTCCTACCCAGGTTCGCACCCCATGCGTGGAGGCCATCGGATGGGTGTTGACCCGTGAGTGTGACCGACCCTGTACACATGGGTCATCGTGGCCACCTCATCATGGGCCCATTAGCTCCCTGGGAGGAGACACAATGAGGTCCTTCGCGCCCTGACTACCAGATTTGGAGGAATTTTCTGCGCAGACTCTGTCGCGGAATTTTTTGCCGAGGACTCGTCGCGTACCACTGGAATCGGAGCCAACGTGTTATTTCTATGGATAGATGACAACAAGTCTACAAAATCGAAGACTATCGCGGTTGGTTGACATTGAATGAATGAATGAATGAATGAAAATCTCTTTATTGCACAATAAAAATAAGGTACAATGGCGGACTTATTGCTACACTACAGCAATATCTTCCAGTCAACCAACATGCTGGTGTGAAAAGAAGAGTAGGCAACAAAATTATAGCTTAAAATTAAATTTGAAATTATAGCATATAATGAACATTGTGTGTGTATCTAAAGTAAAAAGTTAATATATAAATAAATTTTTGAGTTGGACATATTATATGTATGTATATGTATATACATACATATTTTGATATAATAACAAATAAATGAATAAATAAATAAGTAAATAAATAGGATATAAATAATAGAGACATTATAAATAGGATAGAAAGGAATTTACCGTATGAAATTTGTAGCACCCGACGTTTCGGTAATGTTGCAGCCGCCGTTGTCTAGTGGTAGACTGAAAGAGCTGTCAATCCGTTGTTCCGCGGATATGCCGCATACCGCTGCCGCCACTGCGTAGTGATACATCAAATATTTGCACTAGTAAAATCCATGAAGACACAAAAAAATTCAAATGGCAATGAAACCACACAGGACATTGTGAGGTGAACAGGCGAACCTGTCACACCAGGCTGGTATAAGAATATATGATTGTTCTTTTAGCCATGAGATGACAGTAGTAGATACATGAGAAAGATACAGTTACAGTCTATCTACGCCAACTGGCCCGCGAGAGTCCAACATCTTACCACGAGACTCCGGCTGGTTTAAATAGCGGGCAGCCTCGCGCCCTCGCTACTATATATGGCCAGTATTCTCCGTCCTCCAGACTGGTTACGGGTACGAGGTCGCTTGCGCGGTGCTGTACCTGTTGTATGTTCAGCGGTGATTAAGTTTGAATCAATCGCGGACCATGGCATCTTTTGCTTAGCTCTGAACTCAGGAGCAGGACCACAAATGACGCTTGTAGGTGTCAACTCAGAAAGTTTTGATGATATCGATCGTTATATATCCCGTGAGGTGAGCGTAGAAGACTTAGAGACGAATACAAACCTACCGTCCAGCCAATCCAACATACCCTTCAGAGGCCAACGCCTTACGACGAGACACAAGGAAAGGTTAGCCAGCCGGCGGCCTCGCCTCCTGACTCCTAGTTTTGGAAGGATATCTCCGCCTGGAAATAACCATCAGGATATCTGCAACCTTCCAGCTAGTTACAGGTTCGAAGTCGCTTGCGCGAACAATACCTGCCATATATTCATCTTTAATTCAGTTTGAATCTATCGCGAAATATTAACATCATTTTCCCTGCTCTGAATTCAGGATCAGTTAGCCAATTGGTCATTTAAAGAGTGCTTGACGACAGGTAAAATCCACCGACGCTGCTTAGGAAACAGTATATTTCCATAGACTCCTGACATCTTCGTTAATTAATCAGAGTGCACATACCGATTGGCTGTCGCCGCAAGGTGGGCAAACCGTCCAGTAGCGCCGGGACGCAACCCCCCAGGGTAAACCGTTCGACAAGGCGTGAGGCCTGAGACGCGAGAGTCATTCCTGGGGTATAACGAGGAGGCTACTGAATAGGAGCTGAATCGTAAGTTGGACCGATCCGAAAACACAGTGGAGTGGACCTTATGACTAAGCTCCACGAAACCGTTTGTTACCTCAAATGACAGCTAGGCGGTGTCGCCTACAACAGGCGAAATTCTCACCCCAGGCTGGTATAACGATATGTGACCTTTCTTTTAGCCGCGACATGATCGTACAGGACTTAAACAATGATAATCTACTATCTACCTGAGCCGTAGCTCGCGAGAGACCAACCCGTACCGCTCGGCACCGGGTTTAACCCAGCGGGCTGTTCAAGCGCCCTCGCTACCAGTTTTATCCAGATTTCTCTGGCCTCCCGACTGGTAACAGGTTCGAGGTCGCTTATGCGGTCCTCTCCCTTGCGTACCGGTGATACGATGTCTACCAAATCTATCGTGGACCACGGCATCCTTTTTCCAGCGAAATCGGGTGACCGAATGTTCGTTTCAAGAGCAGTTGCCATAAGGTTAATAGCTACCCCCGCTCTATAGGAAACATTACTGTTTTCAAACCCCCCGGCTGTTAGTCGGAATGCACAATCGTTTGGCTAACGCCGCACGGTGCGCAAACCGTGCAGAAGCGTCCGAAGGTTGGCTCCCTGGGGAGACCCGCACGCCAGCGTCCTACCCTAGCGCTCCCTTCTGCGTGGAGGCCGCCGGATGGGTATTAACCCGTGCGTTTGACACCCGTGCGTTATACAACTGGGTTTTAGTGGCCAAACTGCAACAGGGCTTATTTGCTCCAGTAAATGGCCAATCCCATATGCTTTCTATAGGACCAGTATAAAAATGAATGCAAACTAATGTTAGAATTATTTTTTATTATTGTATTTCAGTTGATGTTATATATTACCTGCGTATGAGTAAACCTAAGATAATCATCTGTGACCAGACTGCCATACTAGAGAGTATTGAAGGAGCCCTCGATGATTTAGAAAACTTGAAACCTTACATAGTTTTATACGGGCCTAATAATGGAAAACTACACGCCAGTTTCAATGATTTCATTATATCGATACCAGACAGTGAAATAGGCAATTTCCAGTAAGTATACGCAGTATATTTCCAGTAGGTTAAGGGGAAAAACGATCAATGTCATTTATTATGTTTTTAGTTATTCTGTGAGAGTTGCCACCCTTCACTAGACTCCAATTGATTGTGAGCGAAGGGTGGATCTCATCGTGAAGTTTTGTCCGTGAATGAAAGTCGTGGATGTCGAAGTAGAAGTATTTAATCAGAAGGTTGAAGTGAGTCGCCATTTCTTAACGCCTTGATTGTTATTTCGCCGTAGTGTATTAGTGTGGGCGCGAGATGAAAACGTAGTAGTGTGTCCGAAGTGTGTAGTCGAGGAGCGAGGCTTGATGATCGGTATCGCGGGTAATGCAGGTACTGCTTGATAATGAAGCGTAGTCGCGGTAACTATCCGCCAAGGAAATGATATCGATTGATTGAAATGTACTACGTTTTATACCGTGAGCGGTGATGTAATAGCTATGAGTGGGGTGCGACATGTGTATCGATCAGAAGAAATGACATGAGTCATCGCTTGACTGTGCATAAATTGCCAAATTTAGTTGGAAATTAACTGCAGCTGGCTCGTGTAGATTTGAGCGAGTTTGCGGTTTCCATTCTGTGGAAATTACTTTTTTGTTGTGGGTATGTTGGACCGACAGGGCTCCAACAATTCCATTAATAAAATTTGCTAATTTATAAAATTACCTTTTAGCCAACGTTTGTTCAAGTGAGAATGAAGTATGTTTGTCTGTAAACCAAATATAGTGGTTTCTATAAAAAAATACATTTTACTTATATTTATACCTCAGATAAACAGTATCTCATTTTAAAAAAATGACATTGATCGTTTTCCCCCATAAGTCTTTATATTGGCTACTCTCTGTCTCCTAGTATCATAACTACTACAGATCGTTGGATATCGTATCAGCTATAACAACTTGCAGCCGCTCGAAACAAGGATGCTATAGATTTTAACGTTTCCCTGAGATTAAAATGTCAAGATGCTCTTCTTCATCCTGGACCTTTCTTACGACTATTCACCCTTTAAATATAAAATGCATAATGTTGTATCTTGCGGGAGTCATACCGAAAGATACAACATTATGCATTTCGGTCATGGCTAGCGTCAACATGCCATGAGCGAAAAAATCGAGTAAGCTAATGTTTATGTCCCAATTATTTCTACGTTCTCGCTCAAGTGGGTTTAAGGAAATTTTATTCCCGATTCTGCTCAGTTTATACTACATTTTGGCAGCTAGGATTTTACTATGAAACGCAGCATTTAAATGGCATTCACTGTTCTAAATATTGATTAATCTTCTCTTATGTTCAGTAACCCAAAAGATAGCGTTCTAGTCACCCTTATACAGTATCCTATAAAAGCAATATTATTATGTTACCAAAAGAAATGATAAATCATAGCTCTTACATTTTATTATTATGTATATAAGGAGGTCAATATTAATTTAGTATACAGGTTGCAATACATAATAAGTGGGCGCTTTAATGTTCAAATAGACTGGAAGATAGCATTCTAATCTCTGCATATTATTACTGTGATATAATCAGCCTATAAAATATGCGATGGATGGCACTAATAATGTAATGTTAATATTGTTATTATTGGTGAAACAATGGGTTTCATGACCAATAGGTCTTTTATAAAAAAATATTATTATTAAAGATGGCCAAATAAATTACTTTTAGTTTCGCCAGTCAATCCTAGCAGCGACACCTGTATGTTGCCGTCGCAGAAGAGTTGCCAAATATCTCTGATATTCTCTGATAGACCTTCCATTTCGAAGGTTTCAAGCATTTTAACGGTGTATGTAATCGTCCAGCTTTCTACTTACAAATATGATGATGATGATGATGATGTCCTTCTCATCGTGATCCGACGACGGCGACCTCTTGGTTGACAGGACTTCTTCGAAGATGCGCGCAGTTACAAATATAATGATGACAAATATAAGTGACTCTTACAAATATAATGATAATATGAAGCATCTAAAAAGTCTGTCTTCGTTTGTAGGTTTATATTTATTGTCCAAAATATATTGTATTTGTCTTCTGAACGAATATATATTTATATACATACATATATATATATATATATATATATATATATATATATATATATATATATATATATATATATATATATATATATATATATATATATATATATAAACGCTACTTGAATAGCAGCGAAGGAAATCCCAGCTTGGATTGGGAAACGCTTATGTTTGAATGAGATATACTTACGGATGTGCACGACTTTCGATTGTGCATGTTAGTTTATGGGTCCCTTTACCGTCGACGAACGATCACTCATCATCCATATATCTCAAAAATCGAGCTTTTTCCTTTTTGCAACACAAAATGCCTCCAATTGAGGCGAATTAAAGCGAAAAACTAAAATAAAACACTTTATACTTATATATATATATATATATATATATATATATATATATATATATATATATATATATATATATATATATATATATATATATATATATATATATATATATATATATATATATATATATATATATATATATATATATATATATATATATATATATATATATATATATATATATATATATATATATATATATATATATATATATATATATATATATATATATATATATATATATATATATATATATATATATATATATATATATATATATATATTATATATCTGGATTTTATCTCCTTACTCATGTACCAGTTGTCATTCAAATTGCAACCAAAGTAACAAACAAATGTTAGTATTGTTTAGTAGAATTAAGTAGTTGTGGCTATCATACTGACTATAATATGCTTGCTTTTTGTAGTCTTTACCTTCAACCCATATTCACCACATACATACTTTCTCTTATAACATTGTCAATGAAGAGCTGAATTTCTTTCACGCTACTGGAAATTAACCACTTAAGCCTAAGTCACACGGAGCGAGTTTGCTCGCTGCGATCTATTCGCTGCGAATTTGCTCGCAGCGAATGAGCTCGCTATTTCAGTCACATGTGACGAGTAAACTCGCGTGCGCCGCGCGAGTTTCTACAGTTGGTCGACGTTACCGCGGGAAAATGTCGTCCGTCGGACAACGTCGCGCACGTCTCAGAGAATTGATTCGTTTGGCTTGCGCGGAATTAGCAGACCAAACGCTGAAAAAGCTCAATCGGAAGAAAAGAACGAAGTGGGTACGTAAATGGATTGGACGAAGAGATAAATATGGAGCTTCTAATACCCTAATGAAAGAATTAGCTGCCGAAGAACCAACAGATTACAGAAATATTCTACGTATAACGAAAGATAAGTTTGAGGAATTACTTGAACTAATAAGTCCAGAAATAAGAAAACAAAACACAATTATGAGAAACGCCATTACATGCAGAACTAAATTGGAGATAACACTCAACTATATTGGGAGTGGCAGTAGCCTGAAACAAATTTCCTACTTGTTTAGAGTGCCTCACAACACAATATCTACGTTTTTGCCTACGGTTTTGAATGCAATTTACAAAGCTTTGTCGCCATTCATACAGGTATGAACCAATTGTTTTTACTTTCAAACCTTTATTTTTTTATTCTATGTGTATATAACAAGTTTTTTTATTCTGGGTCTTTTATAATGGGACTAAGTGGGTTCATAAATAGATTATATGGAGAGATAAACAGATTATATGGATAGATAGGATGGAGAGATAAACATGAAACTTATACTACTGTTATGAAAGAATTCGCTGCCGAAGAACCGGCTTTAAGTACTAAAGGGTAAAATGAAACATACATTTTATTTTGTTTTATATTTAAGTATTACAAAATATTTAAGAAAATAAAACCTCATTTCTAAGGACGATAACCGAAACTAAGCGGTGGTTACTTTAAGGGGCCTTCCACATTTTGTGCCCAAATTGTGACATTTTGATTGGTTTTCTTGTATAAAGTATAAAGAACTTCAATAAAAATATTATATAAATGGATAGATCTATCCTCGATGTAGACGCCCTTGGAAGTAGATTCTTGTTTTTTTTACTAGAATTATGAAAAAATCCTATTTTTTCAGCGTGTTTTAGGATTTCACGCTTAGGCGTTCGAGAAAATGGTAAAATTTTCGGTAAAAATTTACTAAAATTACTGATTAAAAAATACTATCGAACTAAAAAAAAGATGATTAAAGACCTCTTTGGGGCTGGAATTTTTAATTTTGTACGAAAAATGGGTTAAAAAAATACGAAAATTTGAAGTTTTTCGCAAAACTAAGGGTTACATTTGATTTTATTCTGGAAATGTTAATGAGAATTTAGTAACAGGAACTGTTTTAAAAACAAACTATGAATCTTTGTTAACATAAAAAAAATTAAAGCTTGAGTAATTTCTAATATTTCTTTCATATTTTGAAACGCGACGGCGCGGCGGCGCGACGCAAACCGACTGATTTGGCCGGAATCGCCGCCGTCGCGCTTTATATACGTTTTATAAAAATATGAAAGAAATATTAGAAGTAATTCAAACTTTAAAAATATTTTTTCTAAGCTTTATAAAGATTCAAATTTCTTTTTGAAATAATTTTTGTTACTAAATTAACGTATTATTTCCATAAAAAATCAAACGTAACTCTTAGTTTTGCGGAAAACTTAAAATTTTCATATTTTTTTTTTTATTGTCGTACAAATTTCAAATTTGCAGCAACAAAGAAGTCTGTAATCGTCTGTTTTTAGTACGAGAGTATTATTTATTTAGTAATTTTAGTTAGTTTTTAAAGTAAATTTTACCATTTTGTCGAACTCCTACGCGTGAAATCCGAAAACAGCCGCCGAAAAAATATGATTTTTTAATAATTCTATTAAGAAAAGCAAAAATCTACTTAATCTACATCAAGGATAGATCTATCCATTTATATAATATTTTCATTGAAGTTCTTTATACTTTAGACAAGAAAACCAATCAAAATGTCACAATTTGGACACAAAATGTGGAAGGCCTCTTAAGAAGATTGTATGGAAAAAATATACAAAGAAACTGGACAAAGCGCTTCTTTTCGTCGGAGAACAAATCAGATATAAAACAATTTAGAAATACTAGTCAGATTCGCAGACTAGTCAAAGCAGTCCTTTATAGAATTAATTGCTAATTTTAATTTGTCTGAAGTTGTAATTCTGCTGCCGTGTTGCGGCGGTGCGTCTGGCAAAACGTAGTTAGCCTGTTGGAGATGTGCTTCTGATATCACGAAGTTGTTCTGTTGCAGTTGTTCTCCTAATATTACGACGTCGGTCTGTTGCGGTGGTGCTTCGTAGGTATGCTCCACTGATTCTTCTGACATTACGTTGGCCTGTTGGTCAGGTGTGATTGGTTCTTCATGCGATACGAAACTTCGTATAATGTTAGGCGAATGAGGAGGTGGCGTACCATAACCATATGAAGATCCTGGAGAGGGTTCATTATGGTAGTATGGAGATGTCATGTGTCGTAACCTTTCTTGGGTTATTAAATTTTGAATTTTTCCTTGCAGTAAAACGAAGCTTCTCTCTGGTAGCTTTCTAAGCTGGGCTCCAATATGTAATGCAAAGCGGTCGTACTCGTCTTCTTGTACAGTAGACATTCTGGCAATATCTTGAAGTTGTAACACCGAGTCTGTGAAACTTGAAGCCGAAGTTTTAGAAATTTTCTTTGGAGGTTCTGGAGGCGGACGAGGTTCTGCATGCCGGGTCATCACTTTATTTTTAGCCTTACTTTTGGTTGATGTTAAAGATAACGGGTCGGAAGCATCATCACGTTGATATTGCAAGGAATTTTCTGCACTTTCATTAAAATCGTAGTTGTCTTCCTCGGGAGTCTCGTTCTGTGACAGATCCTGTAAATGAAAAGAAATACCTGATTAGCAAATATAATTTATATTGTATAGTATGCCATTTGCAAATGGGATATTGCCGGCATGACATTCATTCTAAGGCGAACGTTCATAGGCACCGTTACAATAAAAAAGAACGGTGCCATATATCTTGCTTAATATTAAATATAAATCTTTGTTTCAGGCTCCTGATACTGTGGAAGAATGGAAATTCATCCAAAATATGTTTGAAATAAGGTGGAACTTTCCTAATTGCTGTGGAGCCCTAGATGGAAAGCACATAAGAATCCAACGGCCGCCGAACAGTACATCTACATTTTTTAACTACAAACAGTTCTACAGCATTGTATTGTTCGCAATGGTGGATGCAGATTATTGTTTCAGATACATTGATGTTGGAAGTGATGGAAGAGCTTCTGATAGTACTATATTTAGAACGTCAACTTTGAATGTGGCAATGGAAATGAATTTACTCAACTGGCCAGAGGGAGGAGTGTGTGTAGGAGACGACGCTTTTCCATTGCGAACTAACTTACTGAAGCCTTTTAGTCATAGAAACTTGACACTTGAAGAAAAAATATTCAATTATCGTCTGTCAAGGGCTAGAAGAATTTCTGAAAACGCATTCGGGATCCTTGCTTCCAGATTCCGTATCTTACGACGGCCCATTGACTTAAAGGTAGAAACAACAGAAGTACTTGTTAAGGCAGCTTGCGCCATTCACAATTGGCTCCGAATATCCTCTAAAAACTACATGCCACCAAGATGCGTTGATAGAGAGGACTTACATACAAACGTGATACAGCCAGGAACGTGGAGAACGGAAGTGACCGAGCAACTCAGGAGTATCAACCGAGATGAAGGTGGATATTTATCAAATCATTACTCGAATGACGCCGAATCATTGTGGCGAAAATACGCTAGAGCCTTCCGCACAACATTATCTGTTCCGTGGCAGTCACGTGCAGTTCAAAATTTGTAAATGCTAAATTGAAAATAAATGATTTGACTAAGAACAAGCTTTTACTTCCAGAATTCGGTAGGTTAAACTACCAGAAAACATTAGATATTATAATGCTAATATATTGTTGAGGAGGCCCATGTCTTTTAGCATACATTTTTACTCAAAATCAAGGAACTCGTTTAGGAACTCGACACCCCTCTAGGAACTAGGATAGTCTAGAAACTCGACACCCCTCTATAAAGCCACACATATTTATTATTATTTTATATTTATTAAATTTTATATTTATTGAATACAAAAAAAAAAACAAAAAAAAATATTGAAATCGGTCGAGCCATTTTCGAGTTTTTGCGAGATTAGAAATTGATATGTATGTATATATGTATATATGTATATATGTATATATATATATATATATATATATATATATATATATATATATATATATATATATATATATATATATATATATATATATATATATATATATATATATATATATATATATATATATATATATATATATATATATATATATATATATATATATATATATATATATATATATATATATATATATATATATATATATATATATATTTTCAAATTGAAATTATGTTTATTACTAAATAAATGAAATGATAAAATAATGAAAGGGCACTTATCTGGTCTGTGGTGACCAGGAGTGACTCCACGCCTTATTCTTCTCTTCCTTCAGCGCTTGCTAGGTGTTTCCTGCTGTGGTATTTCAAAATGGCAGCGGTAACACAACAATGCGAGACGAGAATGAATGCTGGAAAATAATAGGCGATTAGTGTTTCTTAAATATTAATGATTGTTATAAAATGTATATCAATATTTCGGCTCAGCCGTCGTCAAGATATGTGTATATATCTTGACGACGGCTGAGCCGAAATATTGATATACATTTTATAACAATCATTAATATTTAAGAAACACTAATCGCCTATTATTTTCCAGCATTCATTCTCGTCTCGCATTGTTGTGTTACCGCTGCCATTTTGAAATACCACAGCAGGAAACACCTAGCAAGCGCTGAAGGAAGAGAAGAATAAGGCGTGGAGTCACTCCTGGTCACCACAGACCAGATAAGTGCCCTTTCATTATTTTATCATTTCATTTATTTAGTAATAAACATAATTTCAATTTGAAAAAATAATAATTTACACATTTACAATCAAATATTAATATATATATATATATATATATATATATATATATATATATATATATATATATATATATATATATATATATATATATATATATATATATATATATATATATATATATATATATATATATATATATATATATATATATATATATATATATATATATATATATATATATATATATATATATATATATATATATATATATATATATATATATATATATATATATATATATATATATATATATAATTTTAAACTTTTTAGCGAGTCTTCATCGAGACATATCCAACGAATCTAAACACAAAGGGGTTACAACTGTATAATTGGCGAGTTCCAGTGACCACTTTCCAGCTCCATCGACAGACCCTGGAAACCAGCTCGGGTTAGAGCCCTCATCGAGAGAAATCTAACGGGCCCCAACACGTCATGTCTGCTGTAAGCCGTTGAAGGAGTGCAGGCTGCCCTGGCTGCAGCATCAGGTTAAGGTCACCACATTATTGCATTATCAACGAAGCTACGTAGGTTTAGCAAAACAAAAATTTGGGTTCCTGTCAAAAAAATGTGATTTCCGATTTCTTCCCTAGTGAAGTCGGGTACCCTACCGCAGCTAGTACAAAATAAAAACGTTTTAAAATACAAAAAACTGTAGACACTTACCAGGTTTGATGATGACTCACGCCCTGATAGCACATTTTTCAGGAACGATGCCTCACGGAACCACACTAGTTTTGGCACATAAATGTCATCGGTTCCTACACCACTTTTCATAGACTTCTTCACTTTATTTAATTCGGCTCTGTATGCATCTTTTAAATTTTTTATTTTTCTCTTTAGATGATCCGCGGTAGCTATTACAAATCCAAATTCAATCAGCTCTTTAAACAACTTTTGGAAAGCGTCGTCTCGCGCGTTCTTGTTCATAAATTTGGCGTCGTTGGTGTTCCATAATTCTTCATATTTTTGATACACATTCAAAAAACGAATAACTTCCAAAGCACCCCATTTCAAAGAGTCCTGCTTCTTTGATTTTGCTTCCGCCATTTTGAACTCGCGAACAATAAAGCGACACAGCGTGGAGTGCAGGTAGCGCGGCGTCCGAGACGTGTGGCGTGGGCGCACGCACGACGCGAATGGCGTAGCAGCGAGTGCCTTGTCACACAGCTCGCGCGTGCGTTCCATTCGCCGCGAGTAGCGCTCTCGCCGCGAGTATAATTGAACATGTTCAATTATACTCGCGGCGTTTTTAGTCGCGGCGAGTGGATTTGAGTCGCCGCGAGTAGGTTGTCACAAGCAGCGATTTCACTCGCGGCGATTGAACTCGCAGCGAATACTCGCTTCGTGTGACTTAGACTTTAAGGACTACGCACGATTATGTGCGAAAAATCCCACACCCGAGATAACGCGGGCAAGCTTGAACTCCAGAAAAGATCACTCCTAAATGTTACGGGCGAAAATAAATAATATGATTTATGGTATGTAGAAGCGAGACAAAAGACAGCTACGATGATTCAAACGAGGTACCACTGGGGCACTATCTCCGAATCTCTGCAAATCGAGTGATATCACGCGATGATAGTACTGCCCAGTGTTTTGAGCAAAGAACAATTTTGATGACGTTTTTTTTAATTATTTTTTAATTACTTCTTTGCATTAATAAGGCATAATTATTAATTATGATGAATAAATATGAATATTTCTTTAACGAATTTCCTTTATTTCTAAATCCACACTATGAACAATAACATTAACTTTCAATCCCATTTTGGGCCTAAAGTGTCATTTATGAATGATATCAATTTCGTGTGCCACCGCGATTAACGAGGAGCTCTCAAACATTTTCGGTTGTCCGCATTGCACGCATTGCACTAATTTTATTCATTTTAATAAAATATATTAAAAGAGTTCACAGGTCAACAGCAATATAAACAATTTTCCGCGGCAGGGTTAAACGACGGTATTTCGAATTATATATATTTTTAATATTCGCAGAAAGAATCAAAAACTATATCACAATAACCGTTTGGCGACGTGCTCAATATGCAACTACTCAAAAATAACATTAGTATTAAATACAACCCCTTTTTCAGGTAAAGACGAGAACGGCATGTTGTGAAAATTTAACCATTGTCCACTCTTATAATTGTTTCCCAACCCTGGTAGGTTGCAGAAATGTCTAATAAAGTTTTGTGACTCCTCCGATGAATGAACAAGCCCGACAAAAAAAAGGCCTTTCAAAAACACGACACCTCGTTTATTTTGTGGGAAACTGTTCGACGACTTTTTCACAGTAGTGTATTTACTATCTGTAAGTTTGCTTTAAAATAAAATAAACAAAAATAAAATATATATGTTTAGTAAATAAAATTCTTTCATAAAGAAATGTATTTTTAATTTATTTAATGTTTACTGAAGGGGTTAATAGAGTATCATCTGCGTATCTAATATTGTTTATGTTAAAGCTTACCCCGACTTTCGGATTTATTTAGTGCTTCCTTAAAGATTAGCTCAGGGTAGAGACTATAAAGCATAAGTAATATTATTCAACCCTTTCATACTCTGCGTCGTATCCACCTCTTTAGCAATATGTTGGGCAGCTCTTTAATGTCAGTCTAGATTAGTAATGACAAGCAAGTCTTTCTCCTCTTTTCACACTTGTTGGAAACTATCGACTAAATTGTTTTGTCGCCTAACTCTATCGATAGTCTTCCCAAAATATATTTCTAATACAGAAATAATGTCAATAAATGATGTAAAATATGCTAAATGGTTTTTATTTTAGAGCAATAGATCTAGATCCGGCAACTACTCCAGTAATGATTTTAAGTACCAGCGGAAGTACAGGAGTACCCAAGGGTGTCATCATTCCTCACAAATCTTTATTGGTTCCGCTGATGACAGTATGGTATGTATCATAATAAACTGTTTTAACTCATCGTATTTTCATGTCGCCACGATCACAGAGAGGTCACAGAGAGGGTCTTTGCTGAGTTGGCCACGAAGACCCATTTGTTCAGGGTCGGTCACACTCACGGGTCAACACCCATCCGGCGGCCTCCATGCATAAAGCGCGTGCCCGGACTCTGGCTTTAGGGCTAGTTTCTATAGGAGTAAATCTACTGGCGCTCCTGGATGGTCTGCTCACCGTGCGGCATAAGCCAAGCGATTGTGCATTTTGACTAACAGTCGGGGGAGTCTGGAAAAGTACTGCTTCCATAGAGCGGGTGTGGTTGCTGACCTTACGGCGACTGCTCTTGAAACGACCTCGAACTCGTAACCAGTCGAGAGACCGGAGTAATCTGGTCGCAACTGGAAGTAAGGGCGTGAGTGTCAATCCGCGCATATGGCGGAGTTTGACGGTAGACTGTTTTTGTCATAAGTCTTATGCGCTCACCTAACGATCAAATTTCGATAAAACTTTCTGAGGTGACGGGTTCGCCCGTTGTAGTTGACAGCTCTAGTTGTGGCAGCCACTTTGGCTGTCGTGCACGAGTGCGCGTTTTATTGACTGCCGCAGCCAGGATTTCTTGGCTGCCGAATGACATATATATTTTTTTTTTATATATTTATGTATATATTGCATATCAACGGATTGGTAGAAACTGTAATGTTGATTTGTTATGAAAATAAATAAATAAATAAATGTCGGACTCCGATGAATGTCGGATGTCGGCTGCGGCAGTCAGACTGCGTAGTTCGCGGGCGCTCTATGACGTCTAAGACCTAATAGTGGCTCTTTCTATCTGATCAAGATGTAGCAACTTTTACGAAAACCACAGTTTCGTAAATACGTCGTATTTTATCCTGAGATAAACGACATAATTCGGTGTTGGTTTATATTAAACATGATAAATACCACATTTTTATTTTTCTAAGGTAAATAAGGTTTCCTCATTGATTTGTTAGAGTTCTCCTTACCGCGCTCTTTCCAAGACGACCTTATTTCAAGACATCATACATATATTTCTACCATTAACTTTTTACAGGTTTAGAGATGAGTATCCTTATTTCAAGGAGATCGTCGTGGCAACATCCGGGTTGCATTGGATCAGTGGCGTATTTCAAGCGCTGAGCTCTAACATTTTAGGAGCCGTCAAGCTTCAATCTGCTCTTCCAATGAATCCTGATATAATGTCAAAAATAATTAAGGAATACAAGGTATAACCATAAGCTTTTGATAAGAACATTTTCTCCCTCAAAATATCAACTATGGACCAACCCAACGTTAGCATTAATAAATGTTGTAAATGTCATTAACTTGCATACATTTGTCTGACTCGTTTCTTCGTCTTGCTAGCCAACATTAACACTAATGAACCCAGCTTTCGCACTGGCATTCCTTGCCAAGGAGGAATGTAAAGATACAGATTGGAGTTCGTTAAGAACGCTTTTGGTTGGAGGAACTTCTGTAGGAATGCATTTGCTGAGGACACTAAAGGTACGTTAGCTTGGTTTTTTTAATTTGTATTAAATGAAGTGAAGAGTTGGGGGTAAAATAATGCCAAGAGCCATTTTTCGAGAAAAACGCATTTGAAAGTTTGATAAAATTCTCAAATGTGGGAATTTGATTTGGAGGTTAGATGAGTTTCGAAAGCAAATGTACATATCTTCATGAGTATATCGCCACGTTTTTGTTAACATTTCGTATTTTTTGTATTTTTATAGAGTTCTGTTTTTTTGACCAGGCGCTTGGCACTATGTTGCAACAAAAAGTTATTTAAATTTTAAGGTATACCGCATTCTAGAGTAGAATCATCAATGAATAATGAAGACTAGAATGTTATTCTCTTACTCAAAATTAAAGAATAAACATATAATATCAAAGCTGTACCAATAAAGCAATGAAGAACAGGGCTGAGATGCTATGCGACAAAACTGAGAATTGAGGTTAGGTGGAAGACAATGCCAAACGCCACTTACATTTATTGAATTTTTGGTGACCGAATTGCTTATCATCAGATGAGGGGTAGTCATCGCTGAGGACATGTTAATCTTCTTCGTCAGTAAATTGTAATCGCTGGACACAGGATCTGCCAAGATTGTTTCGCTGCATCGTCGCTTGATACTTTCTTGCCTCGAGCGATTCGTAAACAATAACTAAGGGCAACATAGTGCGATGGCTCTCCCGCGCGTTGTATCGGTGGAATCATGAATACGACTCTACAGAGTCATAGTTCTTACTTTTCCCCACCAGAATTCGCCACCAGCTCGATTTTTACAGAAATTGCGTTTGGCACTACGTTACCCCTCCCTCCTGATGGGTTCTCGGCCATGCAGGAATCGAGGGAAATGAAAAAGCCGACGAACTTGCTAGGACGGGAGCAAAGGGAACGTTATACGGCCCTGAACCTTGCTGTGGCGTACCAAAAATCCTTGCAAACCTAATGCTCAAACAAATGTGTTTAGAACAATCCGTCAACCACTGGAACAACACGCGAGGGTTGAATCATTCCAAAGCGCTTGTTAAGGCTTACGACCGTAAGACGGCCCGTGAGGCCCTATCGCTAAATAGGAACAACCTACGCATACTGGTGAGGGCGATCATGGGGCATTGTGGCCTGAACAAACACATGTTCAACCTCAAATTCAGAGACACAAAAATGTGCAGGTTCTGCCAAGGGGCAGAGGAAACTCCCCAGCACCTCATGTGCGAGTGTGGCCCGCTGATGCGTAAAAGATACGCCCACTTGGGTAGTCACTACCTCCAACCTAAAGAGGTAAAACAGTCTGGCGCCAAAAGCCTGCTGCGGATTTTAAATGACACGAGGCTTAGCGCAGAACTATAGTAGGTGGCGAACACAATAGATCAGCAATGGTCGCAGTGTTACAAGGCGCATAAAGACCTTAGAAAAGCCCCACTCAACAAATTAAAAAAAAAAATAAAAAAAACCTCCCCCCCCCCCCCAATCACTTCAAGTGTTTTATAGTAGATAATATAAACAATTGGTCACGTGGTCGCGTAACAACGTAATCGTATGCAAGTTGCTTAAATTTGTCTTTTACTCATTACTCGCCCAATACAAGATCGCCCAATTATAAGCTAGTATCTAAAATATCTCTATCAAATTATAAGCTAGTATCTAAAATGTTCTAAGGTAATTAAAATTGATATCGAATTTACCGAGTAAAGTTTGTAACGCCTGATATTTCCGCGATGTTCCAACCGTTTTGGAACCGTATGTTCCACCCTGTACATGTAGACTGAAGCGCTGTTAGTTGTCTCAAAGTAAATAAATTGATTATCATATTTCCTTACATCCAGCTCGCATAATAATAAATTTAAATCTGGATATAAATATGAATCTAATGGCTAGTTGTATTCAATCTAGTTTGATGTATTTTGAGAATATGTGGTCAAAAAGTTGTCGTCGAAAACTTGGATTCTTGGACCAAAAATTTCAATTATAATGTATAATGGTTTGTAGCTATAGTGCAATAACTTAAGTGTGTAAACCAATACTAAACTAAATACGTAATACGGTCAATAAATATTATTTATTGACCGTATCACGATTCTGTGTAATTCCAAAGATCCGGCAATATCGAAGCATGTAATAAGTAGCCGTAGTGATTCGAATGATCTACAAGCCCGCGTAGACTTCCACAAAAAGTTCCTTACTGGAATCAGCCAGAATGGCACTGGTCTGGGGTATGGCAGTACAACCACGAGCGACGTGGACTTGAAGAAGTCTCTTTTGCGGGGAGATTACGACAGCAAGAGTATGGCTCATGCTATTGGCCTTCAATGCCAGAATGATTGGACAACAATTGGGGACTTTTGCATTCCGCCTCCAATGCACTGGAAGGTAATGCTCTATGACTGGACGCCAGAGATGCTGAAATTTTATTTGAATGCCTTTCAGCATACACTTCCAGACCCCAGTAACCTCGCTCGTTGGAGCTTTGCCGAGGATAGTTCTTGTCCCCTCTGTAGCAATACCCCTTGCACAGCTAGACACATTCTAGCTGGCTGCAAGGTGGCCTTAGATCAAGGACGGTACACTTACCGCCATGACAAAGTTCTCGCTGTTATTCGCGAGGTAATTAGTCTCTCAGTGGCTCGTGCCAACAAGGGTTTGACAGTATCCTCCAAACCCCCAATACAGTTTGTGCGGGATGGCTCTAAAGGCAAAAAACATTTAACTACAAAACCTTTCTCAATAATCGAGAAAGCTACAGATTGGATTCTGGAGGTTGATTCGGTCTCTAAGCAGTATAAATTCCCTGAAAGTCTCGGATGCACAGCCCTCCGTCCAGATATAACTCTTTATTCTCTATCTCGGAAGGTGGCTCTTATTGTAGAATTAACTGTTCCATGGGAATCAAATATTCCAAAAGACCACGAGTACAAATTAAATAAATACCATGATCTTGCAAATGCCGTAACCCGGAACGGCTTCACTGTTCACCTTCACGCGGTGGAAGTTGGCGCTCGTGGCCTGCCAGCTAAATCTCTATTTCACCTCTTTAAAGATCTTTGCCTTTC
Organism: Micropterix aruncella; assembly: GCA_944548615.1. Taxonomy (NCBI): domain Eukaryota; kingdom Metazoa; phylum Arthropoda; class Insecta; order Lepidoptera; family Micropterigidae; genus Micropterix; species Micropterix aruncella. Next base: position 19,417,647 of record OX155969.1, on the reverse strand, counting down.
CAGAAAAATAATCAACTCTTTCTTAGAAAAATTATCTAAAACTGCGATTTGCGCATCTCAAATTCTATGGCTTCGAAGGGGGAGTGAATGGGTGGTAAGGTGAACGCTCACATGTGGCAAGACAGCTGTCCTAAACCTACCACAGCCGGTTCGTAAGTCCGGAATCCACTGCTCACCCCCCAGAAGTGTAAAAAAAAAATAGTATTATGATGGGCCCGACTCCGGTCGGTGAATTCCATGGCAGCTCCGTTTGTATTTATTATTATTTCAGAAAAAAGTATATTGTGGAAACGTCTATGTAGCATACGGCAGCACTGAAACGATTGGACCGCTGACTTTCTGCTTAGACCAGCCAAATCCAGAATCAGATATAGTTTCTATTGGTAAAAGTCCACCGCAGAAGTTATTGAAGGTTTGTGATACTGAATTATTATAATAACGATTTGGTTATTATTTTATCAAGAACAACGTTATCACTTGTGACAACACTTGTAACAATGTTAAACATGTGACACTTAGTTGGATACTAAGTGTCACATGATATTATTTTTCGTAGAGCTATATCAACGTTTTCATAATGTATTTTTTATTTTTATTTTTTTATTTTATTATTATTAAGGAAACTTACAGCTATTACAGTAGAAATATCTGAATTTTATTTACAGACTACAATGCCAGTTAAAAGTTTCCCCTTAAAAATCGTAAAAATATACAGTCGCAGTAATGGGTGTCTCGTTCTACACTTTCGACATATTTAAATAGGTCATTTAAAATAAGTTAGGAAAATAAACGCTAAGATGGCCACGATTATTCAAGGAGATGCTTTATACTCGCCATAAAGCAAACGATCAAGATACTTTAAACGGTTTGTCAAATATATGTTACTTTAAATATTAGTATAAATTTAAATTATTGTGTACATATTTTACACATTATACATATTTCCATAAATATAGTGCGCTTTCCCTGTGTAAGTTTTTATCGTTTATGCCGATGACCTAAAAATTCATTCCACCATTAAAGATACGAAAGGATGCATAAACATGCAACGCGATCTACATAAGCCATGTCATGTTAGTTCAAAGTTCAAAGTTTATTTATTCCAAAAAAACCCGGCGAGGGTATAGAACTTACAATTAATAAATACATTTTTTATAATATTCATATTTTAAACATATCATATATCTGGCAAAAACTTATCATATCATATATCTGGTAGAACTTGGAAGGGGCTATCATAATCGAATGCGTATACAAAATTTTGACCGTTGAGGATTTCCCTCGTCGGCAGCCAACCCTAGATGGAGGGATTTCAACCGCAATTTTTTCAGCTTATGCCATGACCAAATGATGCCTGCATGCCAAATTTCAGCTCAATCGAATGAAGCGTTTCGGCGCTATCGCTGGAGAATACACACAGACACACAGACGCACAGAAGTATGTCCACAACACTTTCCTTTAACAGGAAAATAATATATTCCATGCCCAAGAATCCCAAGATTTTTCTTAATACAGGTAATAATCTCAAATGATCATCTGATATATGTAAAATATTTTTTTTTCATTTGTAGATAGTTGATCCATCAACTGAACAGGAATTGGGACCATATCAACCTGGAGAACTATATATAAAATACGAATTGAATACAACGGTATTGTATTATTTTTAGTTTATTTGTCATCATTGAGTACCTACCGTGTTCTACATCTGGAGGTTGGCGATTTACATTCTTTAACTAAGCTACCTCTTACATTTAGCTAGCCTCTTGCTATTGTGGTAATTGTTTCTGGTCCAATGGGCAAGACTTTCTATCCACCTAAGGGTATTTCTGCCTCTGGTAGAGCTCGATCGAATTCGGTTATGTTCAGTTATAGTAACCGGCAACATATTATATTATATTATTTATTTCGTATATAAATATAAACGTCAGACAGACAGATGTTATAAAGTCAATCAAACCTTTCCTTAATGGTTTACATTATCCTAGTTATTGTAGTAATTAATTTAATTTCTAATATATTCATTCAATCGGTCCGATAAAAATCCTTCCACAGGGTAATAGGCCTTTTCAATAAGAAAGGCTATCAAGTGCACCTTGAACACCTTGAACACCTTGATAGCAACTTATTTTATAAAAACACTAAGGTGATTGTATTGGGTCATATAAAAAGTCTCCGTGGTTGGTACATTTTTGAAAAAAAAATTCTGTATTGAAAATCAATTTTAATCAAGTACATATTGACCATTATTATCTATGCCCTTTTGCTATTTTTTGTTTAGCTTCGTAATTCCATCCGTGTTGAATTGCTGTGGTTTATCGTCGAAAAACTTGGCCAAGTAATTTTCAGTGGCGCTTCAGTCGGCCAATTTTTTACAATCAAGGGAGTTTTGCAGAGACCAAAACAAATAGTAGTCAGACGGTGCAAGGTCAGGGCTATAAGGTGGATGCATCAAAACTTCCCAACCAAGTTCCGTCAATGTGTTCCGAGTCATCAAAAATGTATGAGGCCGCGCATTGTCATGATGGAACCCAACTCCCTTTCTGTTGGCCAATTTCGGTCGCTTTTTCTGGATTGTTTCGTTCAAACGGTCGAGTTGTGCGCAGTACAGGACTGAATAAAATTGATGGTTGCGCTAGTTACAGCAGCTCATAATGGACAATTCCCTTCCAATCCTACCAAACACTCAACATAACCTTCTTTGACGTCAATCCAGGTTTTAAAGTCGTTTGTGGAAGGTCACCAGCCTTTGACCGCCCACCCATTTTTCACCCATTTTTCAACACCTTTAGTTTAAAAAAAACACTAAAAACACGCTTTTGGGCTATGATACGATATTCACATACACACGGCTATGATACGATATTCCATCATGGAATGCCAGTGTATCTTCCGGCTTCATCATCAGACATTGAAACCTAATCGTGGTCAATGTTCATTCCAAGACTTTTCTAACAAGTCCAAACACAGCTATGATACGATGTTCCATCATGAAGTTCCAGTTCATATCTTCCGACTCCATCATCAGATCAGTTCGACAGTACCATATTATTGCATTGTCATCAGAACTACATACAGATGCCAATTTTCATGACGCTACGATCCTTGGAAGATGGTTAAATTAGTTACCTTAGATTCCATTACATAGTTACATACAGGTCGACTTAATAAAAGCGTGTTAAAATGGGTCGATTTCATTGCGTTTTAGCAGTATTTCACTGATGGTAATTCGGTCAATTAAATTTCTTTCCGTTAATTCATGTGGCACCCAAACATGTACGTTCTTTTTGTAGCCTGCTCTTTTTAAATGATTCAAAACTGTCATGAGGCTGATGTTTAGTGCCTCCGCTATTTCTTGACAGCTTGCGTGCCGGTCTTGCTCCACCAGTTGCAAAATTTAATCGATTTCTTTGACTGGCTGCCGACTAGAGCGAGGTGCATCTTTAATATCGAAATTTCCGGAACGGAATCGAGCACTCCACTCCTTTTTCCGTCTTTCATTCACTGCATTCTCTCGGTACACTTCACAGATTTTTCTGCATATTTTTGAAGCGTTTATACCTTTTTTAAAGTAAAAAAGCATTACATAGCGTATATCTTCAGAAATTGCACTCATTTTCAAATCAATATGATTTTTTACACGAGACACGGATTAGAAAACTATCTTCGCAAACAAAATTAACCTCGAATGTCACCTATTAAGCACATGTTCGTTTGACAATCCGGTAAGTGTTAACAGATATATAGGCATCAACACCATCTAGTGGCAAAAGACCGCGGAGACTTTTATATGACCCAATATATCTTGCGTTCAGCAACACTTGCATGGATCACTCATTTCTGAAGTAAGAGAACACGATTCCGTACTGGAGCACGACTTCAATTCCGGGCCATTCCTGAGCACCGTGTGCAAGTATAAAAAGTAATACCCACATACGCAAGGACACACTTATTAAAAATAATTATAGCAGCTATAGTTGGGACGCCAGCGACAAACAATGCGAGAGTTTTGGAAAAGCTGGTACATTCAGATCAGGCAGTATTTTAAACATAGTACAGTCAGCCAGCCAGATTCCGCGATATCTGGCGCTGGCGTACTAAGAAAGGTGGTTTTTTTTTGAAGCTCTAAAGTGTTTTGTAAAAGCTGACAATACACCAGTAGATAGACCATACACCATTGGAAGCATACATGATGCGACGACAGCTGAGATGGTGCGGAAATGTCTCTCGTATGCCTGATGAGAGAGTGGCAAAGCGTATCTTTTACTCTGAGCTAAAGAACGGCAAGGGGAAACAAGGCGGCCAGCTCCTCAGATACAAGGATGCTCAGAAGAGGCATATGAAAAGGTGTAACATTGAACCCTCTCAATGGGAGAGTAAAGCGAAAGATCGCCCAGGATGGAGACTGCTAATGGAGGGCAATGTAGATTATTTTGAACAGAAGAGGATGCTCGACTTAGATGCCAAGCGCGACGAGCTAAAGGCCCGACCACCGGCGGCCATAAAATATGGCCGCCGGTGTTGTGTCGATGGTGTCTTGACTTGCGCCAAATATGCACGCACATTCAAAGCCAAGATCCGCTACATCAGTCACCAACAACGACGCACCATCTGAGGGCGCACCAACGAAACCCCCAACCATAACTTAAACCATAAAAAAGAAAAAAAAGAAGTATAAAAATAAATAAAAAAAATACAACGAAGCCTCTAGAATCTGTAATGCAGTCGCTATGGCCGAAGACGGCTAGGAGGATACCAATGACGCATCGGTCAACTGTGCCACGTAATTTATTAAATGTTCACAATGGCGCAATATAAAGGTATGGAGATGTTGACGCTACACGTGACGCTACGCGGTTTGAAAAAGACTGACAATATGTTTCGAGTTATTTATTGCATACAATCTCTACTGATATATGTATTTTTAGCTTTTCCAAAACACCTTGAGGGTACTAATTAAAATTACACCTTTCCTAGTACGCCAGCGCCAGGTGTCCCGAAATCTGGCCTGCTGACTTTACCCCGGAATTCTATGGCCAAAATACCGTCTGATTTAAAAGTATCAGCTTTTCCAAAACCCTTGCACATTGTTGTCGCTGTCTCTTGAACTAGCACAGCGGAAAATACGCATGTCCCAACCTATTGCATCAATACGGGTGTTTCATTTGAGGCCCCTTTCCATGTCGAAACCCAGAAGCTCGAACGATGTCACAGATTGCAAGCATTTATTATTGTAGTTCATTTGTTCATTGTTGTTACTGTTGTAGTTCCTTGTAGTTCATATTGTAGTTCACCTCTATTTCATTTAACGAAAAATGGGTATCTGACGGTTAATCGGTTTTGCGATTTTTTGGTTCGAAATTAAAACGAAAACTAAAAAAATGTTTTATTCTACAAAATAACCATCCATTCAAATATCGGAATATTCATACTACTGCTTTCCTCGTACTAAAAAGCTCGCTTTATAACATTGCCACCATTAGTAAGCGTAAGGCAACCTTTTTACAGCTCACCTCTATTTGTTATCGTTTTCAATAATTAAATTTCCTGAAGCAGTTTACAATGACTGTTGATTCGAGACCTGTTAATAGCTGCTTACAAGATTCAACTGATATAGCTTTTAAAGCCAGCCGACTATCAGCCAGCGGCGGGCATAACCAATTCGATATTTAAAAAACCAAAGTAAAGCCGGTTTCGGGAAACCGCTTTTCAGAAACACTGAAAGAAAGAAAGACAGAAAAATTGCTTTATTATACCAAAACACTAACAACGATAAAAAAAACTTAAATTATATTTTTATTTCGTACATACAGCGGGTTTATCGTTTGACGATTTCATACAGCCAACAGTTGCAATATTAAATGTAGCTTGTCATATAATCCAATTTGTCCTCGGATCGGCCCAACTAACAATTCAGCTCCTATTCAGAAGCCTCCTCGTGTGGAAGGATACCCCGGGTAAGACTCCCGCGTCTCAGGCCGGTGGATCGGTTTCTTTTGGCTGGATTTCCGCCCGACGCTACTGGATGACTACTTGCTGAAGGCGTCTGGAGACTATGGAAATATACTCTCCGAAGCAACTTGGGTTGTCGACTACAGCGGGCGAGCCCGTCACTTCAGGAAGTTTTAACGATTAGTCGTTCTATCTCCCTGGAAGTGAAAGTATAAGACTTGGGGACGAAACAGTCCACCGTCTAGCTACGCCACAAGCCCGTAAGAGGCCAACGCCTTAACCGCGAGATAGCCAGGAATGTTACCTGGCGGACCGACACTCACGCCCTAACTTCCAATTGTGACCAGATTACTCCGGTCTCTCGATTGCTAACGAGTTCGAGGTCGCTTGCGCGGTCCTCTCCCTTACGAAGCGGTAAACCGGTGTTTACCGAATCTATCGCGGGCCACAGCGTCCTTTGCCCGGCTCTTCACCCAGGATCGTATGGCCGATGGTCATTTCAAGAGCAGTCGCCGTAAGGTCCGCACAACCCGTGAGAGTCCAACGCCTTACCGCGAGTTAGCCAGGAATAAACCCGGCGGGCTCGAGATACTCGCGCCCTCACTTCCAATTGTGACCAGATTTCTCCGGTCTCTCGATTGGTTCCGAGTTCGAGCGGTGAAACGGAGTGCACCGAATCTATCGCGGACCAAGGCGTCCTTTGCCCGACTCTGAACCGGGATCGGATGGCCAATGGTCATTTCAAGAGCAGTCGCCGTAAGGTAGACAACCACCCCCGCTCTGTAGGAAACAATCAGTTCCCAGACTCCCCCGACTATTAGTCGGTGAGCACAATCGATTGGCTTGCGCCGCACGGTGTGCAGACCGTCCAGGGGCGCCAGAGGTTTGATTCCCAGGGGAGACTGGTTGACCCAGTGTCCTACCCAGGATTCGCACCCCATGCGGGGAGGCCGTCGGATGGGTGTTGACCCGTGAGTGTGACCGACCCTGAACACATGGGTCATAGTGGCCACCTCATCATGGGCCCGGTAGCCCCCTAAGCAGCGGGGGTCGATGTTGACCTGTTGTTATGCCATTCTTGAAACGACATATCGGACACCCGCTCCCGAGTGGTATAGGCAAAGGACGCCCAGGTCTGCAATATTTTTTTATTGAATTACAAGCCGCGCAAGCGACTTAGGTCCTTTATCCAGTCGGGTTTATATCCTTCTAAACTAGTAGACAGGGTCAAGGCTGCCCGCTGGGTACCTGCCCGCTTTCCCGGTGCCTCGCAGTAAGGCGTTGGCCTCTGTCGAGCATGTTGGCATCTCTAGATAGTAGATTTGTATTGCCTCTAAATCTTCTACGCTCATTCCACGGCTGAAAGAACGATCACATATCGTTATACCAGGCTAGGGTCACGGGTTCCCTCGTTGTAGTCGACACCGCCTAACTTATATTACATTAAAATCATAATTAATTGAATATGATTTATTTTAGGGATATTATAATAATCTAGACGCGACAACAGACGCCTTTACCGAGGATGGATGGCTCAAAAGTGGCGATATTTTATATTACGATAATGAAGGATATTATTACTGCATAGATAGAATTAAAAGCATGATGAAGTATAAGGCCAATCAGGTAATTTGAACTCAAATATAGTAAGTAATATTGCAATGCCATGAATCCTCATCCATCGCTATCTCCTAACATTGATTATATTCGTATATGGTATTATGTAGATTGCTCAACTCCATAGGAACTTTTGGTTACCCTTCTATGCCGGCGAAATATAGGTGGCGCTGAAAGCATTGACTACGTGACTATACTATCCGCATTACAAAGTGGCGAGTCAGGTAATTTTTCATCGAAATCGTGCTATCTCTTTCGCACTTGCACGGCCTTATGGAGCGATAACTGTAACCGTAGTGTAGGTAGTTTTACGCATACAAAAGGAATGTCGATAAAGAAATGAAACGAGGGAAATAAATATTATTTCAGTATTGTTGCATTACGATAAATATTAAATAAGTTAAAAATATAAATATTGATATTGAATTATTAAAATAAAAACATAAAAGTATCAAATTTATAATAGTTGACAATAAAATAATTGTTATACAACAAAAAAAATAAAACTAAACAAAGAAAGTCAGCAAGCTATTCATATTCGTCTTCACTGTCACTATCGTCTTGTAGATTAATAACATGACAATGGGTGTCAATTATATGTGCTTTGGCCATGTCTTCGTTCTGGAGATTTTCGAATTCTATTCCGAATTCGATCTAGAGTTCGTTCGCTCGTTCCACAAACTAATGCTGCCAACTTTCTTCGTTGTTGAAAATCAATTTTCCTTATCAGGGTCTTCTTTCAACTTATGCAACCACTTATAAATGTTGAGAATGACATGCCGGCTTTGCTGGTTAACATCACTTCTTAACTTGGTCAAATTAGTTTTGCAAAAATCTTCCATCATGATGTAGATTCACAAATAGAGTTCGTATAACGAATGAGTTATGCTCTTTGACATTAAGCCTTTTATAACAGAATATTTTTTTATCAATAATGCCTAATGACCTACATAATACGTACAATAATTATGGTAGACGAAAACTAATTTGGCAAAGTGTCGTTAAAATGTCATAAAATGTCGAAATCGAACTGTTACGGTTACCACAAATAATAGTCCTAATCGGTTAGCTACTTACCACCTATTACGGTATTTACTCACCGCTTTTGGCTAAATCTAGGAATTTTATCTATTTATCTAATTTTAGCAGGTAAAAGTCTTTTCATTTTTCGGATTAATATATAGCTTACTTCCTACAACGTCACAAACTTTACCTCTTTATAATATTAGTATAGAAGTATAGATTACGATACGGTCGCGGTTCCATACCTATGTCGCATAATCTCTTTAACTATTTATGCAGTAAAAGGGAAAAGTCTTTTGTTTTAAACACTTGAGACGATAAATTTACTTATTTTCATAAGAATTCATAATTAATAAAATATAGAAGTTAGACATATGCTGTCGCTGAATTTTTTGTAGGCATTAACAAGCCTACAACTTTTCTTCATAACTTAATCATTAGAAACGTTTTTGTTCGACCGCTTATTCTCCGACTTACTTTGCAAATCCGACTACCACGAAAAAGTCTTTTCATTTATCGGATTAATATATAACTTATGACACTCACAAATAATGTCGCTTTCTATTGTTAAAGAATTTTCAAAATCGGTTCATTCGATCCAGGGATTACTTCCTTCAACATCACAAACTTTACCTCTTTATAATATTAGTATAGATAAATATTTTATCGACATGGTACCTTTCCTATGTTAATTAACTGTCTCTAATTGCCCCAGTCGCCAGTTTGTACTGCGGATACTATAACACTTATTGGCCATCGTGACTAAACTTATTTGGCCATTTATAATAACAAGTAATGAATGTTTTTTTACAGAAGACTTTTTTTTAATGAAACCCATTAATTCAACCAATGATAACAATAATAACATTTAATTTTTAGTGTCATTTATCTTTAATCTTTTTCATTTATCAATAATCTTTTTCATTTATGTATAATATTTTTCATTCTCAATCATTTTATTATATTCTGTTTACATGACAAAAATATTAGGGAGAGACAGAATATCCTCTATTAGTCTATCTCAAGATTAAAGACCATAATTATTATTACGTATTGAAACCTGTACCTACACCAAATTAAACATTGACTTTTTTAAGTGAATAATTTTAATAAAATAATGAGATCTATGATTTAAACATTTGTTTGGAAGAATATTATAATATTATTTTATTTCGAGATACAATACCACACAGGCGTATTAAAACGCCATTTAAAGTGCTCCGACATACTGTTATACTACAAAAGACGGTAAAACTTGAGAGAAGATTAAATAAATAAAAATAAATAAAAATAAATAAATAAATAAAAATAAATAAATAAATAAATAAATTACATTTTTGGAACTATAAGCGCAATCTACACTTTGTGTTTCGCAATAAAATCTGAACTGCTAAATCGTATTACACCATTGAGTAATCTAATAAGCTAAATGATCAATGATCCTTCATAACTCGGTCTTCATTACGGATACATGAGCTATCAGCAATCAAAAAATTGCAGTACTCGACTAATAGAAGAAAACAAACAAATTGATGACCAAAACAAGGAACACTAACTTGATGCTATTTAGTATATATGTTACGGGTAATGTTAGTTGTTTGGGTAAACCTAGGTTTACCCGGGTAAACCTAGAACCTAACCTAACCTAACCTAACCCTAAATCCTTGGGTAATTCTAAGTTTACCCGGGTAAACCTAGGTTTATTCAAACAACTAACATTACCCGCAACATATGTATATATATACCATACAGGTTAGACAATAATTATATTTACAGTTTTGACATTCGCGATATTATTAATAAAATTAATTTATTATGTATGACAATGAACACGTATCTTATATGCATCTGGTAGAGACGTTATTGGAAAATCACTACGTGACTCAAGGTTCTGACCTCATTTGCGAAGGAAAACAAAATTCGTTGCAGCGATCAAGAAAATGATACTAAGCAATGTATCTATAACGGCGTCATAAAACGAACTGCGAGAGCTGATAAAGAAAAAAATAAGCTGCCCGAAATTGCAAAAAATGTACCCTAAATATCGTCCATCAAAACATGCAAGGAATTCAAAATAAAACGCTTGATGCTGGATTGGCGCTCGAAGAGAACAATGTCGATATTTTCTGCATAAGTGAATCGCTGTTTAAGGAAGAAGAAAAGCCATAGTAAACATTTCTGGTTATGTATTAGCCAATAGCTTCTCAAGAACAGAACGCATTAGGGGTGGTTCTGCCATTTTCACCAAACCAGATGTACGATTCAAGATTCGCAAAGTTATATGCAAACTATCTTGTCAATAATTGAAATCGGTTGTATCACCCTTTCTGATTATTTAATCACAGTCATCTGTTTTTATAGAACTATAGTTTTTATAGTTTTTATAGACCATAATACATCTTCCCTCATTTTAGCGGGAGATTTTAACGTGAACTTCTTGGAAAAATCCGGCTTCAGCGATGCCGTCATTGATATAATAATATGTCAAACCTATAATATTACTATTATAATAAATTTTGCTACGAGAAATACTTCAGTCAGCAGCACATATGTATATCGACAATATATTTACTAATTGTGAGGTTATTGTAGTATTGTAGTTAGCTCTATAAACTGTGGTCTCTCGGACCACGACTGTTAAATGATTAATATCAAATGCTTTTACAAAGGCAGAGATATCCGACAAGTTCACGTTGAAAGAAAAATCACTCATTCTGGACTTAAGTACTTGTAGGCAGCTTTGAGAACAATTTTCCCCCTATTGTAAATATAAGTGATCGAAACGAATTTTATGTCATTTTTTAAAAATAGTTTTAACCAGCTCTAGATAAGAAAATGCCCCCTTAAAAGTTACAGAAAAGATAAAAAAAACATTCAATGACTGGGCATCGGAAGGAATTAAAGTATCTAGAGTCTAGAGCATGGCTGTTAAAATTACATGAACTACGAAAAATAAAATCTGACCCAGACTTTGTGAATTATGTAGAAATGTATAAAAACGTTGTTTGGAATGCCAAACAACAATATCTCCGTTCACATATTCAAAGATCGGACAACAAAATCAACGCTGCCTGGTATGTTATTAGTAAAGAGTGTGGCCGCTGTTCAATTATGACGAAAGTGTTGAACTTGGAACAAGTGTTGAACATACTATGTTGAACTTAGAACAAGTGTTGAACATAAACAGAAGAATCGTATCGGATGCTAATGCTCTTGCAGAGCACTTCAACAAGTTAACAGTGAATGATAATAATGCATTTGATACTATTAAAACATCTCCTGACCTTTTACTAAGTTCCAGTCCTAGGAATTAAAATAGTTTTAAATTCACAGTAACGACTCCGCAAGAAATAATAAATATAAGTAAGTCATTATAAAATAAAAACTCTACTGATCTCTGGTCGAAACATTCTGAAGAGCTCTGTGGCGGTGATAGCTGAACATTTGTGCACACTTTTTAGTATGTGTTTTGACTGTGGAGTTTTTCCTTCTAAAACGAAGTTGGCAAAAGTGAGTCCTGTCCATAAGAAAGGGGTTCGCAAGGACATAAACAACTATTAGCTGGGGATTTAGTGCAACAGTTTGTATGGGAACCCTGCATTTTGTGATTAAAGGCTCATATTTGGCACAATTGTTCCTTAGGTGGTCCTGAGTGGTTTTAAACCGGGAGCCATCGGTGGCCACCCCGCGGGTGGCGGGGGGAGGGGGTGGGAGTTTGATTCCACCGCGCGCCACTTTGAGCCCGATATCTCTCGGAATATAGGTACTAGGGCAAATGGAATATCATTTTCGGGTAACTCAATGATAACGAATTCATTTTTGGAAGAAAAAAAATACCGGTCCATAGAAAAAATATGAAATAATCGGTAACATCCAAAAATTATTCACATCTTTTTTTTACTTAATCAAAGTTTACTTTTTAACCATAAGAGTTATCGGTATTTTAAAAATATATTCCGAAAGCCACACTTATCTTAATTATACCAGTATATATTTTATTGGACTTTTCATAGTAAAAAGTGAGTGAAAAAAATATAATTCATCGCACGGCAGACCGGTGTATTACGCCTGCTAAGTAGATACGGGCATCGAGCGAAGTTAGATAAGTACTTATAGGATTATTTAGTTGCTGCGATAGGTTAGTGTGTTTAAAAATAACAAGTACAATAGTAATAATTAGTGTGATAATTATATTATTATTGCTTTTTTCTATTTAATAAAAATAATTCATCATTCACACACCGTACCTAACTGAGTGGGTAAATCTTTTGGTCGACCCACTCAGTTCAGTAGTAAACAGTGAAAGAATTTATCTGCCGCGCAGAGAATTATTAAAGCATTTTGAAAATGTGTAATTTCTGGATCGAAAAAGTTATCGCAAATTTACGGGGATGGCTAAGGACCAAGCACATGAGCAAATGAATGCCATATTAAGGGAGATGTAGGGAGGACCTATTTTTACTCTTGCATTCATCTTTACGCTAAATAGTTTGTGATTACTTCTTCATTATACAACATAATATTATTTTACACATCATAGAATAGAAAGATAAGAAAAAGCGGCAAAGAGTTATTGATCTTATAAAGCTATTGCTCTTAAATACATAACATTTGTGAAGGAAAATTACACACAAACTCTTAAAATATTTACTGGATCCAACCAAACTTAGTAATATCTCCTTATACAACAAGTATATACACAATATTAATATACAAGTTATTAAAACACATAAAAAAGAGTGAGAGCAAAACGAAAGCAAAGATAAGAGGCCTTGAGAATGACTACAGTCTATTCAGCAAACTTTATTTTGCAACCTGTGAGCACAGAGTAGAAGATCTCAATTCATTCTTGGCGCAAGAAAACCAAGCCAGTCCTCTAGCACTTTCTTCAATGGGTAAATTGCGATCTGGAAGAAGGTCAGACCTACTAAAATCGATTACCAGTATTTTTGGAACTGCAACCGTTCCAAACGCCCCACAAGTCTCAGCGAAAATTCTAGATGGATCTGTATTAGTACACATACTGAGTTTTGGCCATAGAAAGACTTTGGAGAATAGGTACACCAGTATGTATACCATTTCTTTGCAAAGAACTTACAGGGTTTCAAAATTAAATATGGTTTGGGACATAACAACGAAAGCATAAAAAATATTAACAGAGGAAAACGTTCAAAGAAAACGGGTCACTGCTACGACGAAACTACCCAAAGTTTAGGCCAATTGGATGATGAACAATTGCTTAAGGAAGGATTGTTTGCTCTGATAACGGCAAGGAAGTTTGCAACATAGGTGGACCAAATACTTAACCAATATCACACGTGACACAACGCGTACGTTTCTTCGTAGTTACGTGATATGAATGGTGATACGAGACCACTATGAATGGTGGTGCATGTATCTGACACTGTCGCTCATGGCTTGACGAAAATTATGCTACTGACTGTGGATACTGAGTTCGCAGACCAGCAGCAGAAGTGCAAATTACCACAATTATACAGCTTGAGGAGCTCTGGGTGCACAAAGGTTCTGGGAAACGCCACCAGTATCTCTCTGCTGTCATGATATTGCGACTACCTAAGGTAAAAACTATAATGTTTGTTTTATATTTAGTAAGTATAGATAGGATATATTAAGTCTATAACATACATAACATTTACGTCGTGTCCAATTGGTGGCTAAAAATCGCTCTTGAACATGGCAAAATATTTGTATTAGGTAGTCTAATTACTTCTCTAATCTTTACTTAACATAGATATGTAGGTTGTTAAGAATTTAGCTATTAGATTGGAAAAATAGTATCTCAGAAACTTTGGAACCTACTAAAAGCTATTTATTGTAAAATCTTATTACAAAACAAAATGAACGCTTATTTATTAAAAGAGTTAATAATTTGAATGGGTACCTACTAAGAGTTACTTACTCAACATACTAACTAAAATAGTCAGTAAAAAGTTAAATAATCAACATAGACGCCTAATAATTGAAATAGTCAATAATTCGAGTAGGTTCGAAAACGTACTAAAAGTTTTTGATAGTAGGTAATATACAAAGTAGTCAGTAAAGTGTTAAATAATAAGATTAAAGTTAATCATACATTTAAAAGCTAAAAGTACAAATTCATCATCTAAATTGGTATAAAATTTGTAAAGTCTAGCCCATAATTTTTTCAGTTATAGGGCCACGAAGAGCGAGGGTGTTGCGCCTGTTTCACCTAAAATGAAATGAGAAATTTGAAAATGGGCATTCAAAAGAATAGCCTTTTTTCAGTGTTTTAATAGTTTCTTCTAGCAATTAAGTAAGTATGGGTAGGTATGTTCTTGTATCATATATACTACTAATTATTATTTTTTCAACGAAGTGGTAGGGATTGCAGACAAATTAATAATTATTAGGTATTTAAGGTATGTAAGCACAAATATCAGTTAGGTACGGTGTGTGAATGATGAATTATTTTGAAAAAACAATAATAATATAGTTATAATAATAATAATAACGATTTTACTTCTTGGTTTTAACTCACTGGCCTGTCGCAGAAACTAAATAATCCGATAAGTACTTATCTAACTTGGATCGATGCCCGTCTCTGCGTAACGGACGTAATACGCCGGTCTGCCGTGCGATGAATTATATTTTTTTCCCTCACATTTTGCAATACCAGTCCAATAAAAAGTATATGTCTATAATTTAGAAAAGTGTGGCTTTCAGAATATATTTTTTGCATACCGATACCTCTTACGGTTAAAAAGTAAACTTCGTATAAGTAAAAAAAAGATGGCAGCGATTTTTGGATTTTACCAATTATTTCATATTTTTTCTATGGATAGGTATTTTTTTTCTTCTCGAAATGAATTTGTCATTACTGAATTATCCGAAAATGATATTCTACTTCCCCTGGTACCTATAGTCTGAGAGATATAGGGCTCAAAGTGACGCGCGGCGGAATCAAATTTCCACCCCCTCCCCCCGCCACCCCCGGGGTGGTCGCCGATGGCTCCCGGTCTAAATCCACTCAGGATCACCTATGGAACAATTGTGCCAAGTATGAGCCTTTAATCGCAAAATGCAGGGTACATCGCACTAAATCCCCAGCTATATCGTACAAAATCTCTTTTGCCAACTTTTAGTAAAATTTTCGAAAAAAATATTCTCCAGCAATTAAGCAACTTATTTGCTTCAAATGAGATTCTAACTCCGAAACAATTTGGGTTTCGGAAGTCGTTGTCCACAATAGATGCGATTGTGGGTCTTTTGGAAAAGTTGCTCTCCAGCCTGTATAAGTCGGAAAAAACTCTGGGTTTATTCTGCTATCTATCCAAGGCCTTTGACTGCGTCGATCACACCATCTTGCTATGGAAGCTCGAGCATTATGGCATATTATGGAATCTAATAAAGTCTTATTTTTAAGGATGAAACCCAAGTAATTAAATCCACAAGAGGTCCATTTCTCTATCCTGGGTCCATTTCTGTTCCTTGTGTACATAAATGACTTACCAGATTGCGTGATATCAGATAATTAGGAAATTACCCTTTATGCAGATGATACTTCTTTAATTTTCAACGATGCTAACTTAGAGACTTTAGTCAAGCGATTTGATGCTACGGTGAAAAAGTTGGGTACTTGGTTCCACGTAAATCGACTATCACTTAATGCCTCGAAATCAAACTCAATTATTTTTTTCTTAGGCCGTCTTTAGATAACGTCATTTGCATTCGCCATGGTAAAAATGAACTTGAAAATGTTAAATTTTTAGGTATCCATTTAGATAGTAAACTAAACTGGAAACTCATTTATATGAATTGAGGGGAAAATTAAGTAGTGCCACGTTTGCCATTAAGAACAATAAAACGCTATGCGGCTTTGAAGCCGCAAACTCTGTATACTATGCTAATTTCCATTAATTAATAACTTGTGGCCTTATGTTCTGGGGAATGGGGACGAATTCAGTTAGAATATTTCGACTTCAAAAAAGAGCAGTTTGCAATATATTTACAATATCGTTACAATATCAATATCTTGCAGTCCGTATTTCATTGAATCTGGTATCATGACAATGTATTCCGCTTATCTATACCAGGGTATGAAGTATGCAATAAAAACATCAATACTACTCTAAAAAAATCAGATATTCATTCGCATAACACACGGAACAAACAAGATTTGCGCTCTTACAAAGTACGACTGAGTAAGGTTAGAAATAGTTTCCTGTACCAGTCCAACCTTTTTTATAATAAGATTCCATTGTGCGTCAGGGGTCTTGGAGAAGTTCATTTTAAGAAAAAGGTCCAGGACATTCTTATCAATAACCCAATTTATTCTATTAGGGATTTTGACAGTATTGAATTACCCCAATCTTTCATGATATATAAATAAATAATAAATACAAACGGAGCTGCCATGGAATTCACCGACCGGAGTCGGGCCCATCATAATACTATTTTTTACACTTCTGGGGGGTGAGCAGTGGATTCCGGACTTACGAACCGGCTGTGGTAGGTTTAGGACAGCTGTCTTGCCACATGTGAGCGTTCACCTTGCCACCCATTCACTCCCCCTTCGAAGCCATAGAATTTGAGATGCGCAAATCGCAGTTTTAGATATTTTTTCTAAGAAAGAGTTGATTATTTTTCTGGAAAGGCCAAGATCTTTAAAGAGGTGAAATAGAGATTTAGCTGGCAGGCCACGAGCGCCAACTTCCACCGCGTGAAGGTGAACAGTGAAGCCGTTCCGGGTTACGGCATTTGCAAGATCATGGTATTTATTTAATTTGTACTCGTGGTCTTTTGGGATATTTGATTCCCATGGAACAGTTAATTCTACAATAAGAGCCACCTTCCGAGATAGAGAGTAAAGAGTTATATCTGGACGGAGGGCTGTGCATCCGAGACTTTCAGGGAATTTATACTGCTTAGAGACCGAATCAACCTCCAGAGTCCAATCTGTAGCTTTCTCGATTATTGAGAAAGGTTTTGTAGTTAAATGTTTTTTGCCTTTAGAGCCATCCCGCACAAACTGTATTGGGGGTTTGGAGGATACTGTCAAACCCTTGTTGGCACGAGCCACTGAGAGACTAATTACCTCGCGAATAACAGCGAGAACTTTGTCATGGCGGTAAGTGTACCGTCCTTGATCTAAGGCCACCTTGCAGCCAGCTAGAATGTGTCTAGCTGTGCAAGGGGTATTGCTACAGAGGGGACAAGAACTATCCTCGGCAAAGCTCCAACGAGCGAGGTTACTGGGGTCTGGAAGTGTATGCTGAAAGGCATTCAAATAAAATTTCAGCATCTCTGGCGTCCAGTCATAGAGCATTACCTTCCAGTGCATTGGAGGCGGAATGCAAAAGTCACCAATTGTTGTCCAGTCATTCTGGCATTGAAGGCCAATAGCATGAGCCATACTCTTGCTGTCGTAATCTCCCCGCAAAAGAGACTTCTTCAAGTCCACGTCGCTCGTGGTTGTACTGCCATACCCCAGACCAGTGCCATTCTGGCTGATTCCAGTAAGGAACCTTTTGTGGAAGTCTATCGCGGGCTTGTAGTTCATTTGAATCACTACAGCCACTTATTACGTGCTTCGATATTGCCGGATCTTTGGAATTGCACAGAATCGAATTTTTGGTTATTCTGGAGTTGGCGTAGAGCAGAGAGGGCAGTTTAAGCGCTAGCCCAAAATTTTGTTTGGACCTGAAGAGAGTCGAGGGGTCAGCTGGTTTGGCTAAGGACAGCCAGGATTTTAAACTAGCTGTCACCAGTGCATCTAGACGGGACAGTTGGGTTTTGGTAAAATCGTAAATAAGAAAGGGCCATGACAAATGTGACGTTAGATAATTGTCATAGATCCAGGCCTTACGAGGGCCAGAAATTAGCAAGGCATCTATTTTCGCCAGGCAACTTTTGAAATGCTCTATAACATGATCGCCCGAGACGTCTTTTCCCTGATGGGTGATTTTTCTGCCGAGGAATTTGAAATGATTGTTTGGGTCTATAAGGGAGATATTAGAGCCCTTATAGACCAATTTGGGGTAATAGGATGTAAATTTTGTGCCCATGCGGGCGAGTCCAAGGCAAAAACATTTGGAGGGCTTCACTTTTATACAGCCTGACCAGTCGCAGAAAAGCTCCACTTTCTGTAATAGCAGGGAAAGCTGCTTGGGGCTTCTGGTGATGAAAGTTAGGTCGTCGGCAAAAGCGAGGCACGACGAGGTGTATTGGCCGTCTGTTTTAAAACGGTAGCCCCACTTTCTGTCAAACTGGCTCAGGCTTTCCAGAAGTATATTAAAAACTATATTAAAAATCGTCGGGGAGAGGCAACAGCCCTGAAATTATTAAACTAAAAATATTAAACTAAAGTATATGTAAAAAAAAAGTCTTGACTATATGCAATCATTTTAAGATGGATTAAAATAATAAAATTTGTATTGACTATTTCTATTGCGAAATTTCTATTATTGTAATCTTATAATTGTAATATTTATAATTGGACTATTTTATAACTGACTATTTGTTTTTATATTTTGACTATTTGTATTTTTTATATATACCTACTTAGGTATTTTAGCACCTCAAATAGTTTTTTAGAAGACCTTATATTTTTATTGTAATAATTATTAATAATTGTTTCATCCGTTTAAAAAAAAAACAATCTGTATAAAAAAATAATTATACCACATAAGGTATAACAAATTGTCTTGTAAAAATAATTTGACCATGTCAAGAGTAGGGATCCCTACCAACTGTTTTATTAAAAAAAAAATAATAGTTATACTAAAAAGAGTTTGGATGTTCAATTTTAGGTGTCGTCAGTAGAGATAGAGAATGTAGTGCAAACTCATCCAGCAGTGGCTCTGGTGGTAGTGGAGAGGTACGAAGTTCCACCTGATGACCTCGCTGTTGCTTTAATCATAAAGAAAGCCAACGCCCAAGTCACCGCTGACGAGATCAAGGATTTGGTTCGAGGTATTTATAGTTCTTTAATATATTTTTTCGAAATATCTCCATGCGAGTGTACGAGCACACTTGATTGCTTAAGGATGATAAGGCTTTCCGCCACTAACTAATACAAAACATTGTTTCATTTTATTTTTTTATAAAGTACAAAAAAAGGAAGACAAGGACATGCATACTGTTAAAACAAACATTAGAATCGCTATTAATAATTCATATATTAATTAATAATAATATTATTAATAAATTTCCTTATTTGTTTGTTTGGATGTACAGCTTTATTACTTCCGTTCCACACAAAAACAGATTTTGATTATTTCGATTAGCGCATAAAAGTGCATTAAGGCTTTCTAAGAAGTGAATAATATTATTTACAGATGGGCTTCGATAAATAGCAAGTTGACTTGTGGCTTTATCTATATTTATTTGCAAGCAAGTTGCTCCAGGAAAAAATATTTCTTGTACCGATAAAAAGCTGAAGCTTTCTTTGATATATAAAACAATGCCATCATTTTTGGTATGATTAAAGTTGGTATGAAAACATTCATAGCCTGGAATATGCTTCTCTCTGTAAAATTTACCATTCCAAGTTTCGGTGGGTATAATTATGTCAATGTCTACATTGAGTTATTGCAAGAAGATTACCAGACTATCGTAATTTTTGTTCAGACTTCTAATATTAATAACTATGTATTTTATGGCACTTTTTTCTAAAAGGATGCCTCTGCATATATTTATGTACGCAGTATTATGCCTATCATTATCAATATTACTAATAAAGCTCATGTCATGATCCATTGTTATTCTTTGTGATGAAGATCATTACATTAATGGCAAAATGAAAGATATATTGATCGACTAATAATATAAATATTAAGGACATAAAACTTAGGCACATCGTAAAAAGTAAATAAATGCTAATACATATTTTAAATATTGAATTGTCATCACATAAACCATTTAAATTATCAAAAATAAGAAGAAGTATTATATAGCCAAAATGGTATACAGCAAAATCGTAAAAATCAAAAAATATATATATGGATATCATAATATATTACATTATTATTATCAGATTCGTAAAATTTCTGCATATTAAGTACATATAATTCTGCACTTTTGATTGACTGATTTTCTACATTTTCATTTAATATCGATTATTTTGAACGAATAGATGTAATGGATGTTAGTTTTATTATAATATTATTCTAATATCGATCTCACTGCATAATGTTTCATTCAATAGAGTCATTCTTTTTTTTTTCTTTAATAATATAATGATTTGTATGATAACTGTAAGTCTTGAAATTTATTTGTTTGTATTCCCCAGCGTATCTGACCACGTTTCCGATTCGCTGAACTATTTATTATGTAATAATGCACTTGTATGTATAAATTAGAAAAAAATATCAAGTAAATAATAAAAAAAATTATATTAATTTGCATTTCTTGGATTATAGAGCAATTGGCACCATTCAAGCAACTGCACGGAGGTGTATTCTTCGTAGATTCTCTGCCTCGGCTACCTTCTGGAAAGATCGACAGATTAAAATCACGAGAAATAATCAAAGCCTGGAAAATATCTGATAAAGAAAATTCTTCTTTCACCTTATAAACTTTCTTAAACGAAAATAACATTTCTTGATTTATTACTGCCTTTGAATTGAAATATCATTAAATTATACATTTCACTAATTGATATTTATTGATTACTTATTTGGAAGAATGATACCCACTCAAATGGGTGGTACATCAAAGTGTATCCCGTAACTACACACGTTCTTAAATTTTAGTTGTAAAAAGTGGTAATTTTTATTATTATCATAGATACTTCATGTATTAACGATTCTCGGTATTTTACATTATAATCAAAACCGAAATATATCATTATAATATATTTTCACAATAATATGTAGTCATATTTGTATCTTTTATGTTGTTCTCTTGAAGTAACATTGTGTTTGTTTGGTGTTTGACAAGTTTGATTGTATAATGGTGTGTGTATGTATCAAATAAAAAATATTTTAAACATGTGTTAATTCATAAATTTATTTTATTGTTATGAGGAACCTAGCCTACCACGAAAATACAAAATTCATTAAACATGTGTTTATTCATAAATTTATTTTATTGTTATGAGGAACCTAGACTACCACGAAAATACAAAATTCATTAAATATGTGTTTATTCATAAATTTATTTTATTGTTATGAGGAACCTAGCCTACCACGAAAATACAAAATTCATTAAACATGTGTTTATTCATAAATTTATTTTATTGTTATGAAGTACCTAGCCTTCCACGAAAATACAAAATTCCCTAAAAGAAATGCAAGACATATGTCATCAAGTGAAAAAAAAATAAAAATCGATATAAACAAATCATTTCTTATAAGCCGGATGGATGGAACACCGGTCCTACTACAGACGTATGCTTCGTCCGCATAATTTCCGCGAGAAATAACTTGCATATTACTGGCTGGCCTGCTTGCATTTAATTGGTATTTACCTACTCATAGATGCATGTATATGTATTTACTGCTCCCCTCCAATGTCTATCGTCCCGCTCGGGACGCTCGCTTACCTACGGCAAAATGTGTAATTCCGCACGGGACGCACCGCGCACCGTTTGCGCGAATTCCATTTAAAAATCGGAATGCGCTTCTCTATTCTTTCGTATTACGCCAGAATATAGCCAAATTCCCCTTGCTATTAAAAAAAATCGATTACCGCGCGATACGTCTACTACGACGACGGGTTACTAAATATTGTGGTGTGTGGACGCGTCTAGTGCCTACCTAAGTTCGGTGGGAGCTGGATGCGTTTGCTCATCGCAAGGGATAGGTAGTCTCAAAAAAATATATGGAAATCTATGGACTGTAAACTTATTAGATATTCTTCAACTTGATATCGTTCCATCCTCCATAGTGAAGTCGGACGCACACAGGACTCGCTGACCTCACTTCGAACGAGTCTGACAAGCAAATGGATCAG
Organism: Micropterix aruncella; assembly: GCA_944548615.1. NCBI lineage: Eukaryota > Metazoa > Arthropoda > Insecta > Lepidoptera > Micropterigidae > Micropterix > Micropterix aruncella. The sequence continues at coordinate 19,395,119 of OX155969.1, read as the reverse complement.
CGGTAAGTTTCGCGCTTTTTTTTCCTGTTTTCCAATAGAGGGCGCACACAAAAACCTGCGTTACCAACCTCCACGCCATTCCCGTTATATCATCTGTCTCGTTTTCATTTTATTGCCCAAGTACTAATGCGTTTGAACAGAAGTACACGTTCATAAATTTTACACATTTTGCTTGCTTGGCTACGTTGGTCTATGTCGAGGAAGTACTAGTAATAAGTACCATTAGTAATAAACTATTATACAAACAAGTTATCAAGGGCCAGGTTGATATATCGATACCAGAGTTTTAACAGGCAAAAATTCAAAAAAGTAAGTTTCGAAATATTTAAAAATTTTGATATTTTTCTGTATTGTTTCCACATAAAACAGGAAATTTTGAGGCTATTTACTTTTGACATAGTGTTAATTTATTTTATTTATCCCAAATATTTTAAAAATAAATTAAAATAAACCAGCTTCAGGTACAAAATATTTTCCTTTAGAAATAATTTATTTATATTATGTAAATCAAAAAGTTGAAGTTATCGCTTTTTGTTTAATTTTTTTAATCAAATTCAAACAGCATCACATAAACATTTTTTTAAAAAGAAATAATAAAAACACGGTGAATATGGGATTGTACTGTACTCACTTGAAATCAATTTACACTATGGCAGTACCGGGTCAGACCTGGCTTATTTTGAGTTTGAAATAAGCAACTGATTTTATGTTCTGTTTACTGTTTATGTAATTCAGCCTTAATTATATATTATCTGCTTTGAATAACCCTAAAATAAGAAAATTTAATAATGCCAACTATCCTATCATAATATAAATAATTCGTTATAATTTTTATAAAAATAAAAAGAATTACTCTATAGAATGAAAAATTACCCATAGCATTACCCCAAATTACGATAGAAATTGGAATAATACATCCATAAAATTGATATGCATAAAACCATAAGGTTCAAAATGATCAATGTTGTTCAATGGACGTATAGAAAATTAAATGTATGTATGTACATCGAGCGGACGGTTAATACATATTTCGCCATAATTATTGATGTTTGTAATACAGTCAAACTCTTCTGCTTTAATTACGTTTTGTAATGTCTTTCGCGCGTAAAACTTATTGGATTTTATTATTCCAATTTCTATCGCAATGCTTATGTGTAATTTTTATTCAATTGAGTTATTGTCTTTATTTTTTTACTAGTTATTGCCTGCGGGATCGCTTTGCGTAAAGTTTCGAATCTATTTGTTAATTTTCATAGGGTGGAGTTTATTTGCCTTTGTAGACGCTTACTTTAGATATATAGTGCAAGACTATCTCGTAGACTTACGCGTCTTGTTCCTGACCATGCGCACTGCCTTCCGCTGAATGCTGACTTTGCTGGGCCAGCATTGGCCGTTGACAGCTAGGTATTTCGAGGTGCTCGCACGCGTTACTAATTTTATAATTTCTCTATAACTATACCACCTGAAACACAGTAAATTCCTAATTTTATCTCTATTTAATACCCGTGATAATGGATTAATTTATTTTGATAAGGATTCTTATTTTTTTACTAATGTCTGTAAAAAACACTGCCTATTTATTTTTCTTATTTTTTTGACACATACAAGCAGTTACTGTAGCTTAAATATAAGAGTTAGATGTATGATGTCGTTGACTTTTTTATATATCTCTTTGGGGCCGATGTTTTTATCATATATTGTTTTCATATATATCTAACCGTTTCGTTAGCGCACGCCGATAAACAACTCACCAGCTCACATCTCTCCGACTCCGACGGAGTACTCTGCGACTGATTGCATTAACGATAAAATTCGATTATTATACTTATTGCTCTTAGCGCACAGTCGTAGATAAAATTAGATTTAACATAACCAAGATTCGCCTAAGAAATAAGCAAATATTAGTTAACGTTATTAATCAGCGAATCAGAAGATATTACCTCTGTTTAGTATTAGCACCTGACATAGAATTTAACAATTATTAATTAATTCATAACGAAATTAGTATACTCTATCTGTCTAAAATACGCATTACGCAAACCGTTCCACTTTATAAGAGAGAAAGCATTTCCTCAGAGATTGTATTAACAGAAGATAAACTACAAACGCTTGCATTATATTGAGCAACTAGCTGACCCGTGCCCACTTCGTTGGGCGGTAAAGCTTTTTTCTTATGATGAAATTATGAGTATGGTTTGGTTAGTACCGAGTGCTATGATTGCCAAAAGAAGGGTTATATTTTTACTGCATATGTACGTATGTATTTGCATGCCAATTTGACTATATTACCGTTATTTGTGAGTGTCTTCTTGTGAGTGTCTTATTTGTGAGTGTCTTATCTGTTTAACCATTTATGCAGTAAAAGTGAAATTATATGCAGTAAAAGGGAAAAGTCTTTTGTTTTAAACACTTCAGACGATAAATTTACTTATTTTGATAATAATTCATAATTGTTGATAATATGACCAATAAACATGACCTAACGATTTAAATTATTTTTTTAATTTGAAAAACTACTTTTTGTGGCTTAAATATAAAAGTTAGACATATGCTGTCTGTGACTTTTTTGTAGGCATTATCAAGCTCTACAACTTTTCTATAGAACTTAATCATATATCTTTCATCGTTAAGGCAGCGTTAGTTAGAAACATTTTCATTCGACCGTTTTTTCCGACTTACTTTGGAAATCCGACTACCACGAAAAAGTCTTTTCAGTTTTTCTGATTAATATATAGCCTATGACACTCACAAATAACGTGGCTTTCTATTGCTAGAAGAATTTTCAAAATCGGCTCAGTAGATCCAGAGATTACTTCCTACTATCACAAACTTTACCTCTTTATAATATTAGTATAGATTAGCAGTCACGGATGCGGCTAGAGACGAACTATTAAAGAAATCATTAAAATGAGATCAAGTAGAAAGGGAGACAGCTTCCTAAATATTGCGAAAACAAAAGAAGCTCATTGTACACGTTGTATAAAACCAGCCATCTTGTAACGCACGCCAGACATTTCATTCATTAGAATCTGTGAGAGCAGTCGAGATCGTTCTCGCTGCTTATTGCGCATTGCTTCACTTGTAAAATTGTAATTGATCTTTTATTTTAATAAATGTCTTAAAATTATATTTTTTTACTAATCGCAAATTGCGAAACGTAAAAGTAGTGCAATAAAAGAGGACCATATTTGCATTTTCAAAAACAACTTCCAGCTTAACCCACCGGAAAATCCTCCTACAAAGTTCATGATCGCTACTTAGAATTAGTCACTGAATGATTAATCATATCGACGTTCGGTGACTGGAAGAATCAGTACCAAAAACAATCAATAGCTCGCCGACTGTACAATTTCAGAGCACAACTTTGTATCTACCACAAAATAAAGAGTCATTTAATTACGAAATGTGTACTTATGCATACTACCTATTTTAATTGGGTTATGACTTAATATTATCTAAATATACATAATAAAATTGTTGGATAATATTTTAATAAATTTATATCATGGGGCAGGCAGGCTATTCACGCAGCGGGTTAATGACTCATTTTAAATTAACGTCGTATTTAATGATAGTACCTAATGATAAACATCGAGTACGAACGCCAATTAGGTCAGTTTAATACAACTTGTGGAGGATTTGTGTCGTGTCTTTAGCTCTGCAACAATGACCGAAAAAGCTGATAGAATTTTGACCGAAATTCTTTTAGAACATCTAAAGGATGCTCAGGATCGGTACCACTTGGGGAAGGTTACGATGCGAACGCTGAAACAGTATGGAGAACAGATAAATCAGGTATAATTAAAAATAATAATATATTATCGTAGGCATTATTGCAGTATCAACCTCTCTAGATAGTGATTTTTTAACATCACCTGACTATATTTACCGCGATGATTCCGAAACAGCAATTATCTTTATTCGGTCTTAATAAATAAAAGAGATATAGGCATTCAAAAAAGCGCCAAAGCCATACATTTCGGTAGGTTGTTAGTTTTTTTTTAATAATACATTAACACCTATTTGGCGGTAGGATAGATTAGTTTTTTTTTTTCAAAACAACCTTAAAAACAGTTTAAATAAAAAAACTTTTTTTTTTTGTATGTATTTTTTTTGTATTGACATTTTACGCATCCGATGCTTTTTTCTTTGACATTTAGCATTACAATGATTGAATCTAGTAGTATTTCTTTAATTTTTCGATTTTTGAGAAAGGTTCTTATACTGCAATAATTCCTTATCGTATTTTGTTTATTGCGATTTTTTAAAATATCTAAATTTTATGTATTTATATATTTTTCACACTATATATAGACCGTGTCTCTGATTTCAAAGCAAACTCGAAATACTATATCCCTGAAATACCGATAAAAATCAAGATTTCAACTTTGCCTTAAAATATGTTTTTTTAATATTGTTCATTTTAACTGAACTAGGGTTGTCGACTACAGCGGGCGAGCCCGTCACCTCAGGAAGTTTTAACGATTAGTCGTTCTATCTCCCTGGAGTGAGCGCAGAAGACTTGAGGACAACACAGTCCACCGTCTAGCTACGCCACAAGCCCGTAAGAGGCCAACGCCTTAACCGCGAGATAGCCAGGAATATTACCTGGCGGGCCGACTTCCCCTAAAAAAAATATACCCAAAACTGAAAAAAACATTTAACGACTGGGCGACTCCAGGTATTAAGGTCTCTAGATCACGGATGTTTGAATTACATCAACAAAAAAAAGGAAAATGTGACGTCGAATTTTTAAAACATATACAGACCTATAAGAAGACATATAAAAAAGTTGTCTGGAAGGCAAAACAATTATATCTAAAATCCTCCATTGAACGGTCGGAAAATAAAATCAAAGCTGTCTGGAATATTATAAGCAAATTTAAGAGTGTCGTAGGAGTTCGTCTACAGAAAATGTGATTAGGTTAAATTCAAACAGTCAAACAATATCTGACGCTAGTGCAGTTGCAGAGCTCTTTAACGACCAATTCAGCATTCCAAAAGTTGAAAATATTAGCTTATTTGAGACGACCCAAACTTCTTCTGACCTTCTATCAAGCTATTGCAATAGAAATAAGGCGACTTTAAAATTTATGCATACGACGCCACAAGAAATTATAAAAATAGGTAATTCTATAAAAATCAAGGACTCTACCGACCTCTGGTCTATTTCGACAAGAATAATGAAGAGCAGTATTGTCCCGGTGGACGAACATCTGTCTTCTTTATTCAATAAATGTATTGGCTCTGGAATTTTCCCAACTAAAATGAAGATGGCAAAAGTGATTCCTATCCATAAAAAGGGACCCCGGGAAGACATAAACAACTACCGGCCAATATCACTTTTGCCATCTTTTAGCAAGATATTTGAAAAATTAATTCTTCAGAGGCTACGTACCTTTTTTGCCGAACACAACATCCTTACGCCAAAGCAATTTGGGTTCCGCAAGTCACTATCCACCATAGATGGAATTGCAGGCCTGATGGAAAAACTATTATCTAGCATCGATAAGTCGAATAAAACTTGTGGCATTTTTTGTGACCTATCCAAGGCCTTTGATTGCGTCGATCACCTTATTTTGCTTCAGAAGCTCGAGCACTACGGCATTAGAGATACAGTTCTAAGCCTAATACAATCCTACCTACAAGGACGGACGCAAGTCACTAAAGTCCAAAACAGCTTGAGCGATCACCAAAAAATTACTAAAGGGGTACCGCAAGGTTCCATTCTGGGACCCTTTCTTTTTCTTGTATACATCAATGATATACCAGATTGCGTGTTATCTGATAACGATGAAATTGTACTGTACGCAGATGATACCTCACTAATTTTCAGCGATGCAAATCATGAACAACTAGTTAAGCGAATTAACGTAACCATGGAAAAACTTGGTACTTGGTTCCAATTAAATCAATTGTCTCTTAATGCATCTAAATCAAACTCCATCAATTTCTCTCTTCGGCCGTCCCAAAATAATATCTTCAGTATTAGCTATGGTGATAAAGTATTAGAAAATGTTGATCATACGAAATTTCTAGGCATTCATATTGATAGCAATCTGCAATGGTCGACTCACCTAGAAGAACTGAGCAAAAAATTAAGTAGCGCCACATTTGCCATAAAAAAAAATCAAATTGTTATGTGGCTTTGAAGCTTCCAAATCTGTCTACTTTGCCTATTTCCATTCCCTGTTAAGTTATGGCCTCATGTTCTGGGGAATGGCGGCAAATGTTATAAGGATCTTTCGCCTACAAAAACGAGCGATTAGAAATCTGTTCTCAATATCTTCGCTAACATCTTGCAAGCAGTACTTCATCGAATCAGGTATCATGACTTTGTACGCCGCGTATATATACCAAAACATCATGTATATGAGAAAAAATATCGAGACTAAATCAACTAACTCAAATATTCATTCGCATAATACGCGAAATAAACAGGACTTGCGTCATTTTAAGGTGCGTCTGAGTAAGGTTCGGAATAGCTTTCTCTGCCAATCTTACTTATTCTACAACAAACTTCCATTACACATCAGGGGCCTTGGGGAGGTTCACTTTAAGAAAAAGGTACAGGGTATTTTGACTAAAAACCCCATTTATAGCATTGAGGATTTCGACAACATCAATTTTTCGCAGCTCTATTGACCTACTTGACTATTATTATTCCTTATTCTTTCTATTATTGACTATTTTACAATTGCGTTTTTTTTTTCTTCTTCAAACTATTGGCTATTGACAATAATTATTATTACTGATTTGTTTGTATTTGTGTTTTTTCTTTAAAATATCTTCCCGTATGATAATTTGGGAAATTATCCAATATTTATTTGATTATTTAGTACTTAGGATTATATAGAAAATTTGATAGAAAATTTTACGAAATTACTTAAGAATTTTGATTGAAAATATTGGAAAATGTTGTTTCCTCTACATAGAAAATCTGCGCTTGGATGTTCAACGTTCATACCTTGCAATACTGACGTTCATATGTTATACCTTAATAGGTATTTATTTAAATATTATACTTGTTATTTTCATTACTTTTGACTTAACCAAGTGTAGGAACTCCTATCAACTGGTTTGAAATAAATAAATAAAATAAAAATAAAAAAAAATAACCGCGAGATAGCCAGGAGTGTTACCCCGCGGGCCTACACTCAAGCCCTTGCTTCTAATTGTGACCAGATTACTCCAGTCTCTCGATTGGTTACGAGTTCGAGGTCGCTTGCGCGGTCCTCTCCCTTACGAAGCGGTGAAACGGTGTTTACCGAATCTATCGCGGACCACAGCGTCCTTTGCCCGGCTGTTCACCCAGGATCGGGTAGCCGATGGTCGTTTCAAAAGCAGTCGCCGTAAGGTCCGCAACCACCCCCGCTCTATAGGAAACAGTACTGCTTCCAGACTCTCCCGACTGTTAGTCAGAGTGGCAGGGAGCTAATGGGCCCTTGGGGAGCTAATGGGCCCTTGCTGAGTTGGCCACGAAGACCCATTCTGTTTCCGGGTCGGGTCATACTCACGGGTCAATGCCCATCCGATGGCCTCCACGCATGGGGTGCGAGCCTGGGTAGGACACTGGGTCAACCAGTCTCCCCTGGGAATCAATCCTCTGGCGCTCCTGGACGGTCTGCGCACCGAGCGGCGCAATGACAAATATATCATCGATGAAACGCAACCAAATGAGGGGTTGATGGTTCTACGTATTTAAAAAGGCTTGTTCGAGGCGACCCATAAACAAGTTTGCATAAGACGGAGCCATTTTTGATCCCATTGCCACGCCTTTTAAAAACAAAAAGATTTCCTTATCGAAGACAAATGCAGATTAACTCCGTCAACTTCATTAGGAAGTTAGTGGCCGGCGAGTGGGGTGTTTAACGTAAATTTAGAAAATGGTCAATACTGCTCAGCCCTTCTGAAAGAGGAATATTTGTGTAAATTTAATTTATTAGTTTAAATTTTCTGCGGGGCCGTTAGTGGAGATTAACAACTTTTTCTCACTTTAATATTCTGTGTTGGGGTCGTTTGGCAATTGATGTCATTATTGCGACGGAGCGATCCGAGGGCTACCCTTTCCCTGTACGGGAGATTAGATGGAGGATTCAGAGATTTAAGAAAGGTCGGATATAACGCTTTAGTGAGGAAGGTATTGATAAACACTTCTACTGTGTGATTGAATGGTAGAGAAGGTGGTTCACGGTTCGACGGCTCTCAAAATTTGGTTAATGCGGGATGCAGAGGCTCTATCTGACCTTGAGTATGTGTTTGCCAAAACGCCTTCCACCTGAGATTTCGACAAAAGTCCATCATATCAGCCGCAAATTGGAAGTGGTTTAATTTAGGGGTGGGGCAAAATGACAGACACTTGGATAGCACAGATTTTTCGTCATCTGATACATCCCTACGGAGCCCATTATAGCAAATATAAAATTAATCGTATCTAGGGCGGTTAATAAATTAAATATTATGCATCTCAGACAACTAGAGTTGTCAACTACAACGGGCGAGCCCATCATTTCAGGAAGTTTTAACGACTAGTCTCCCTGGAGTGAGCGCAGAAGACTTGGACACAAACAGTCCACAGTCTAGCTCCGCCACAAACCTGTAAGAGGCCAACGCCTTAACAGCGAGATAGCCAGGAGTGTTACCCAGCGGGCTTACACTCACGCCCTTACTTCCAATTGCGACCAGATTACTCCAGTCTCTCGATTGGTTACGAGTTCGAGGTCGCTTGCGCGGTCCTCTCCCTTACGAAGCGTTGAAACGATGTACACCGAATCTATCGCGGACCACGGCATCCTATTCCCGGCTGTTCACCCAGGATTGGGTAGCCGATGGTCGTTTCAAGAGCAGTCGCCGTAAGGTCCGCAACCACCCCCGCTCTACAGGAAACAGTACTGCTTCCAGACTCCCCCACTGTTAGTCAGAGTGCGCAATCGATTGGCTTATGCCGCACGGAGCGCAGACCGTCCAGGAGCGCCAGAAGGTTGATTCCTAGGGGAAACTAACCCTAGGTCCAGAGTCCTACCCAGGCTCGCACTTCATGCTTGGAGACCGTCGGATGGGTGTTGACCCGTGAATGTGACCAACCCTGAATAGAATGGGTCTTTATGGCCAACTCAGCAAGGGCCTCTTAGCGTCTCAGACACTCGGAAAAGTTTTTAGTTTTATCACAATCGTACCGATACGTCGACACAGCATCCCTTAATATCTTAAGGCCCATTGTGGATTCGGCCATAAACCCCATCCCTATGCACCGCGTGAATCCAATAGACCCATCTCCTGCTATTTCTATTGCCTGCAGATTGCAACCCTCTTCATCCTCTACCCCACTGAGAATCCAAGCAACCCTCTTGATTAAAGGATGTCATTTGTCAATCTGTCATCCAAAGATTTATCAAATGACGAAAGATGTCCTTACGTATACCATCATTTCTATTGGCGAAGTATCATGGAAAAATTATACATTAATAATATGCTCTACCCATCCGTGTGGAATATCTAAGGGTAAAAAAATATTTATATTGTTTATATAATTTTTTGTCATGTCAGTATTGTTTGCAGTTGTTTTCAACTTCGGTTTAATTGAAAACAAAATTAGTGCACTGTATTAGATTGCTCACCTCTATAGGACATTTTGACAACCATTTTTTGCCGTGAAAATTCAGGTAGCGCTTTAAAATTGGCGTCGAAAATAATAGCAATTTACAGCTCAATAGTTTTTTTAAAGGAGCGATTGATTATAAACACGAAATAATTTTACCACCGATAACAATAATACCATTCAATATTAGTGCCATCTATCTCATTTTTAAGCTATTACATAGCTTTTATCGCGGGCCTAGGCCAGCGCAGCGACCGAATGAAAAAATTTCTTAACGAAAATTAATGATTTTAAACTGATAATTACGTCTAAACGAGTACTGGTTACGATTCGAAAAAAATATATGTTAAAGAAGAACATTTTCCTAATATTCTTAGCTTTGAATATTTTAGATTTTGTTTATATTACATAGTGTAATTAATTTGTGAAATTAGGTCTAACCGAACACAAAAACGACTACTACGCAAATACTATCTGGCGTATTATTATGAAACCTGCACCATTTTAAAAACAATTTAATTATCCATCTTTTTGTCTACGATTTTTTTTCGAATAATCCGGTATTTTTGCTTCATCGAATAACAAATTCGTGCGCGGCGCTCTATTGGAAGACGTTTAAATTATTCCGAATCATTTGCTTTCGCAGCCGCAAATGATTCGGAATAATTTCAACGTTTTCCGATAGAGCGCAGTTATCTGATATCAGAAAAAATAAAATAAATAAAATAAACAAATCATTATAATTACATAAGTTGTTAAAAATGCTATGCAATAGCTTTACCGCGGCAGTCCCCGAGTGCCACACGTATATTTTTTTATTTAGGTTAGAATGACATCATTCTGTCTAGATATACTAATAAGTCTATCTAAATAATATAGTGTATAGTTATTGTGGGAAACGGCCGTGGGCCGATAAACCGTTGAACCTTTCGGCGAGATAAAGCGGCACGCCATCTCTTAAATATCTCAATTAATATGAGAATATAATTGTATGTGCCTAAAAAATGAACGTGGTATAATTCTAAATCTAGGAGACTTATCTCATATAACAATTTTTGTAAAAGGAACATTATTTTTATTCATTTATTTATTTAAGAATTGATTACTATAAAACAAAACCTTAACCTTTTGCTTATTTGATTCTGTCACCCAACTGTGACTAGCCCATTCTAGGTTCCGTTCTGGAAGGGTGGACCGTTCCGGTTCCGTTCTAGGATAACTGTTCTAATATTACAATAAATTACGTAAAAGTTTTAGTAAGAGGCTAATAAAACTAAATTGCCCTAAAATTAAGTCCTCAAAAGTAAAAAGAATATACATAATTAATTGAAAAGGCTTCTCTGGGACTTCAGAACGTAATATTGTGGTTAGATGGTGCACTACTATCACTCAATGCGCAAAAAACCATGTACATAACATTTAGTGCCACCAGTGTAGCTCAACCAAAACAACAGCATATTCTGAAACTCCACAGAGATTGTCTTAACCCTGAAAACTGTAAATGTATTAATCTCAATAAAGTTGACAACATTAAATATCTTGGTATATTAATTGATTACCGGCTACAATGGAGCACCCACATAATGGAGCTGTCGGCAAAAGTTAGGAAACTCACGTATATTTTCAAAGACCTTAGAGGCATTCTGGACCAAAGGACACTTAAGATGGTATACCATGCTCTGTGCCAATCTATCCTAACCTATGGGATCATAGGTTAGGTGCAGCGAAAATTCATATGGAGCCCTTGATTAGAGCTCAAAAGCTAATACTTAAAATTATAAAGAGAAAGCCTTGGAGATACTCTTCAGATGATCTCTACAGAGAATATAACGTGCTAGATGTACCACAACTACACGTGAAAACGGCACTCTGTGAGTATCAAACTAATTTAGAGACCGCAATAAGAACTCAGCAAAACAATCTGCACGCGGCAATCTCGAACTATACATTTTGACGTCCCTCGAATTCAGACCACTTTTGGGCAGAGGCATTTTGTGTACATAGCCCCCAGGATCTTTAATATGCTAGATGAAGATTTAAAAATGTATGTGCCGAAGTCTTCTTCTTCTTTTAAAGCCAAAATTGATTCCTGGCTAAAACATGACGCCCGGCAAAATATCCACAAATTAATATACCGAGACAGTTCCCATCATTAAATCTTATCCCTGACATTTCTTATTATTATTATTATTTTCTTTGACTTTTTTTATTTATTACTATTACTTATTTAAATTTTTGGTGACTATTGTTTGATATTATTTGACATTTTATTTTATTTTATTTTTATTTTTATTTTATTAACACGATTATTTATTTTTGTGTTTTATTTCCTATTGTGATCATTAGTTTGTGATTATTAGTTATAATTTGTAATGGTGACGGGAATATATATATTTCTTTTCCTTTTTTTTTTTTTTTTATTATTCATTGCCGAATATATGTGATATAAAAACTAGAGAGCTAGCTGCCCTGGAACAAGTCCTGGCACTTAGTTGGGCAGCAGCAGTACTTAAATGCTAATGCTCATATCGGCCGTGTTTAATTTTAATTTTAATTTTAATTATATACATTTTTTTATTGATATGATTATTAGTGATACTTATGCACTGTTAATGAATTGTTAAATTAATCAAATAAATAAAAATAAATAAATAAATGTAATAAATAATACGTATTTCCATTATACAATCGATGTAAATGATTAATAACATTGGAATAAACAGAGAATGACAGAATACTCTTAAATATAAAATAAAGAGAAATATAAAGGTATAAGTAGGAAAACAAATAAAAACTAATTAATATTTAATATATTTTAGGTATTATAAAATTTCATATAAAAATACCTAGTCAAATTAGTACAATTCATTGTCAGAACAATATATAATAACAAAGGTTAAATATTTTTTGTAGTTTTCATTTTTAAAATATAATCAACATACATATTAAATAAATATATTAATAATATGTGCAGTGTGCACCTAAGTTTTATTAAACTATAATTTCTAATATTTGACGTATGGTTAGTTGTTATGACTCGATAACCATTACTTTATTTTATTTTTGAATTGCCTAAATGTCAAATTCACTTTTATTTCCTTATAGATCATATTGTAAAATCTCGGCGTAATGACAGAGTAATGTCTTTGTCCAAATGATGTTTTCATCCTGGGTATTATTAAGCTATTTTCTAAAACTAGTCTCGTTGGTCTTCGGTTCTAAATTATTCCTAAATTTGAATCATTGTCCAAAAATAGCTTTAAAGGGGAAGTTTTTAGAAAAAGTGGCCTGCAATTAAGGACTTTAGCTTCCATATAAAGTTCATTAGTGGGATGGCGATATGGTCTACGGAGAATATTTTTTAGTATAAATTTCTGCGCAACTTACAATGGTTCTAGCAGGGTTTTACCACATCCACCCCGTCCATTTATGCCGTAAGTAATAAGTGATTCACATAAAGCATGATAAACAACTGTTAGCGTTTTGAAATACAGAATGTTACCCAATTCTTTGAAAACATATTCAAGTATTCCCACCTTCTTAGCCACGTTATGTATATGTCAGTTCCAACGGAGAAAGCAATCTAGAGTGATACCTAGATTTTTACAAGATATTTCTCTTTGCAGAGGCTGACAGTTACAATACTATGCTATCGCATTCGTGTACTAAAATAGATTCATTAGTAGTGTGTTTACACCTGGTGTTTATGCTAAATGGCATATATTTAGTTTTACAAACATAAAGTTTCCTAGCCAATTTCTAACAATTTCCATGCCCTCGTTTGCTTTCTCAAATATGTAATCCGAGTTGAACCATTGAATGATAGTGTCATCGGCATATGTGATGGTTTTACCTACTGGTAACTGACATAGATCGTTTTTGTAGACGAGGAATAAAATGGATCCCAAAACGCTACCCTATGGGATACCATACGTGAGATGCTGGCTTTCACTCTGGAGGCCCTATATGGTGACACTTTGCACCCTGTTGGATAGGTTGATTATAAAATGAAGTTGATCATAATAGTATTTTTAAATTACAGATCGACGTTATAACTGGAGAATCTGAAAGTCATGAATCCGTCCTGCGAAGATCGATCAAGTGCGCCATTTGGCTAATAGAAAATGGAATCAAGCAAGAAGATGTCATTATGCTGTCATCAACCAATCATCTGGATTCGATCATACCTCTAATCGCAGCTTCGTTTATCGGAGCTATAATATTTCCAATCGATATAAATTTGAAGTCGGGTATGTTTCAATTAATGTTCAATGAATCGAGTACTATAACAATAACAATTATATTATATTATAGCAGTCTGAGATTGTAAACATGCTTTATACGAAGTATTTTAGCTTTATATCAGCTTATATTAGCTTTATAGGTACGTATATTATTGTACATTGGGATACGCCGAAAAAATCTAATCACATCACATTTTTTCACACAAATTTAAGGGTTGGATATAGAATATCTTAACTAAAGAATATTCCAATAAATATTTCAATGAAATTATTGGTTAAATTCTAAAAATAAACTGTTAAAATATGTCAAATTAAAAAAAACATTTTAGCGATAATCATCGTTTTTCACTCGAAAGTAGCTATTTCAATTTAAATTTTGAAATAAATAAAATCGTCAAATAAATCATCAATAAACATGAATTAGACTATCAACTGTATATTTTAGGCAATTAATAAATAAATAACAAAAAAAAAATAAAAATATCTCAACAGAATTTAAAAATAGCCCAAGTTATAGTGTGATAGTGTAACCGTCGATAATTATACTAAGAAAAGAGACAAAAAAAGAACTCTAGGATTCGCCCTAACCTCAAAAACAACTCCAAGAATTGTCCCACGTATAAAATAATGACTATACCGGGAAATCCACTAAATATGACCTAATGCGGTCACAAGCCTCACGACACGAAGTGCGTCATTAAACCCTTCCAACTAGGCGTCGCATCACCCTATACTACAAACCGACCGCGAAGCCTCTGCAGACAAATGAGGGTGTCTAACACGACGTGTGAACTCGTTACCTCAGGGAGTTTTAACGGCATCAGGTCGGTCTCCCATTGAATGAACGTGAAGACTCAGCGGACAAAAGAGTATTCACTGTTTCACTAGACCTACAAACCCGCAAGAGTCCAACGCCTTACAACAAGGCACTGCGAAGAGGATCCAGCAGGCAAACCTCGCTCGCTTACTACCAGATTTGGATGCATTACCCCATCCTCCAATCTGGTCTCACATTCGAACTCGCTTCCACGGATTCTACCTGATGTTAAGGGTAATAGGAAGCCTACGTTTCCAGACCTTACGTTTATTATCAGAAGTGCACAATCCTTTGCGTGATGCCACACGGCACGAAAACAGCCCAGTTTCGCCCGAGGTGTTCCCCGAGATCGAACTTCCGAAGTTCCTGACTGGCCACGACTGGACTTACAGCCGCAGGCACAGTTTACAGGGGCCTTTCCAGGTTAGACCCTCTTTGAGGAGGGTCGTAATTGAATGGGTCATTTCAAAAAGGGCATTTGAGGCAACAAAAAAAACAGGGGACATAAAACACCATGTCTAGCCCTAAGTAACTTGAAATTGTTTAACAAAAAATACATTAAAAACAATGTTTAATTAATTAGTAACCGGAAGCGACCTGAACCGTGAGTTGGGCCGACCTTAAAAACACAAGCAAGCTATCAGGCCCCAGCTGCATGGTTCCATTAGGCCAGTGCAGACATATAAGACGTACCTACAGTCGGTCGATAAAAAATCAATAGAGAGAACAGCTAGACCGAGCTCCGGTCCAGATGTATCCGCGCGCTAGCAATTACATATTATAATATGATACAACCAATAACGTTTTTTTTATATATTTATTTTTCAAAACATACAGCCCATACAATATACGTACTTAAAATGAACATAGAAAAAAAGGAAAACATTACGCCGATAATCGTTTCCTGCGAAAATAACATTTTAAAAAGCTATCGGCATATTTACTTGAAAATTAATTATAAAATAATGTAACTCCATATTAAATACAAAATTAACATGAAAAACCGCTGGGAACGGTAGGGAATTGGAAGTGATTAGGAAAAGGGAGTTGGACGATGGCATATGTATATATAGATATAAATATAGATAGAAAATAGGTCGTATAGTGAATATATAGATACAGATATTTATAAATATTTATTGATGTTTATAGATATTTAAAGATATTTATAAATATTTATAATAACTAGTGATATGTTGCATGATAAGTATATAACTAAGTGCGATAGGTATTAACAAACTCTCCCGCAATTAGCGCTTGGCACTATGTCCCACCAGAAAGTTATTCTTTTCTTTTTTGCATAAGCAAGGTGAGTGAGGTTGTGATGATGAGCAGTGCTTATCAAACATTCAATTTTTGAATAAATCTGATTGATTTAACTGAATGATAGGTTGATAGATTGTTTACTATGGAAGTTTTTTTAAGGATCTGGTGGAGTGATAACCCTGGAACAAAATAAGAAGAAAAATAATAAATTGATAACATTTTTAATATTTTTTAAAATTTTAATTTTCCCGCCCGGCAGTCAAGTTTCCCGCCACTAGAGAATAAAGAAGCGCAAAAACGAGTCTGCGATTTACATGGTGTAATGACAAGCGATATAAATACAAAATTTAGGTGCCAATAATGTCAAGTGCCAATTCAAATTTTAAGGTAGGGAGCGAGGGGCTTGTTGTAACAGGGGTAAGTAGTAACAGTGATTTTTCACCAGGAACTTAAACTTTGTTAACGTATTTCTTTGACTCAATCTTACCTTAATATCGCGCCTAATAATGTCGTCATAGCCAGAGTCCCGCCAGACGGCGCAGTGAGCGGACACAAGTACGTGCTTCATTTCTACCAGGTAATGTAAAATTATACTCTCGTAAAATTTGATTGGCGTTATTAGTATTGACTAATTTGAAAGATTCTGTGTTTTATTTATTTTAAAATGTATCTATCTCTGTTGTTGTGTAACAGTTTTAAACATCACTAAGTTGATTAAATAGTTACCTTTATAAATGTTCAGAATTATACTCTGGGGTTAGTTGTAACAAAATATTGGGGCAAGTTGTAACATGTTACAACTTGCCCCCGACTTATCAATAACGGTTTCTTAGCAACCTAGTAATTTCATTTTTTTTTCTTCCAGAATGAGAGAGTATAAGAGAAAGTCAGAGTGGGTAACACAAAGCCAAGAGGTGTATGAGTTAGCTGCAGCTGAAGTTTTAGAAAACAACTGTAGTGTTCGAAAAACGAGTCAGAATTTCGGCCTATGTCTCGTATCTCTTTACAGATACATTAAGAAAAAGAAATATGGATACCATAATCCAGGGAAGACGATGACTATTTATGATATCCCAGGTATAGTTAAGGAGTCATTACCGCTCGCCTTAAACCCTGCTAATATTACGAATGGATTTAAAGCTTCAGGTTTATGGCCTTTGAATGCTGATATTTTCCAACATAGTGACTTTGCGCCATCTTATGTCACCGACCGTCCAGATCCTACTGAAGAACCCGAAAATGCTGTAAATGTAACTGAAAATTTAACGTCCCGTCTCGAAAATTTAACGTTTTCTCGAAAACCCAGAACTATTAGATTCTGCCCTTGAATTGGATATTAGCACCACGGAAATTGTTACATCAAAACTGCGAATGAACCAACTCCAAGTTGCTCAAGTGTACAAAATTTTTTTTCGCCATCGCCTTTACCAAAGGCGCCACCGCGGAAAAAAACACAACAAGCAGACACAAAAGAAAATCTACTGTTTTGACGGATACTCCTGAAAAGGAAGCTTTACGAATGGAATATGAAGACAAGATGAAGAAAAAACAGAAAAAAAGATGATAAAGATAGGGCCAAAGGAAAGAAGAAGGGGAAGGCAAAGGTAAATCAACGAAAAATAGAAATGAAGTGGAAAGAGTTAAAAAAAAGGGTTTTTTGTTCAGATTCAGAATCTCAGACTGAAGAGTGGTATTGTCTAGTTTGTAATAAAGCTTATAAAGATTCAAATAAATGCGATTGGGTAAAATGTATTGTTTGCAAGTTGTGGGCACATGAAGGATGTGTCACAGGAGACACATTTTTTGTTTGTATCAATTGTAACTCAGATGAGGATTGAATTTAATCATAAAGAAACTTATCCAAAAGTTTATTATTGTATACGATACTTTGTAAGATGTAAGGTATAAGAAAGGGATAATTACTAGATTTAATTTAGAGGTACTTAATTTCATTTACTGTTATTTTAAAGTGCCATGTTGATTATAAGTATTGTCTTACGAAATAAGATATATAGTTAATAACAAATCTTTTAAATAGATTAGTTAAAAACTAAAATTCAGTTATTTATTTGATAAAGATTACATGCTAAGTATAGAAAAAGTTTATTTTGTTTCTAACGAACAAATAATAACTAATCAAAGGTGTCATATTTTCGTTTTTTATTATTGTTACTACTTGCCCCAATAGATGTTACAACAAACCCCAGCATGGGGGTAAATTGTAACATCCCGCTTTCTTTATATAAATATTTATTGTGAAATAATTACTTATAGTTTTCGTATTTTGTTTACTTGATTTAAAAGAAGAAGAGTTAAAGTATCAATTGATATTTAATAAGTGGTAATTTAACCGATGGATCTGAAGATATATAAGTTTTTCTAAAAATTGTTACAACAAGCCCCTCCCTCCCCTATATCGCAGTCTAGAGTGGAATTATCAATGCACAATGAAGACTAGAATGTTATTCTCTTACTCTAAATTTAAGAATAAACCTATATGATCAAATCTATACCAATAAAGGAATGAAGAACAGTGCTGAGATGCTAAGCGACAAAACTGGGAATTGAAATTAGGTGGAAGACAATGCCAAACGCCACTTATATTTATTGAAGTTTCGGTGTCCGAATGGCTTGTGGAATCATCAGATTAGGGCCGGTCGTCATCGTTGAAGACATGTTCATCTTCTTCTTCTGCCAGGATTGTTTCGCCGCATTGTCGCTTGAGAATATCTTGCCTCGAGCGATTCGTAAACAATAACTAAGGACACACTACAAACTACAAAATTTTCCCCACCAGAATTCGCCACCAGTTCGTAGAGTTCCCCCACCACTCTAAAGAGTTTTCCCCACCAAAATTCGCCACCAGCTCGATTTTTGCAGCAATAGCGCTTGGCACTATGTTATCTGTTCATTTGTAAGAACGTTATTGTTTTCAAATTATTCTAAAATGTCCTTATGCACAAACATGTTGATTTCAAGCAGATACCCTCTTCAAAATTTCATGATTGTTCTCTTTAAAATAGCAATGATTTTATTCGCCTTTAATTTATCAGGCAATTTATTGAAAAATTTAAGTCCTATGTAGTCGCCTGGAACTTGGCTGTACGGAATATGATCGGTTGGAGGTCATGGATTTTATTCCTGTTATACTTACTCGTGGAATATTTCCCATCTCTTATTGCAATAGAATTGGCAAAGAGCTTCTTGAGCAAAATTGCATATACTGTCATTATCCCTAGTTTTTAGAAGTGTGTCATATAAAAACATAGGCGGCAACCTCCATAAAACCGTTATTTGCAGAAAACGAAAAAAACGTTTTATTATTAACAGAAACAATACGCAGATAAAAGTGATATCTTAATTAAATCGTTCCTAAGTTATAGATAAATTATGATAAAATTATGATAAAATTGTGATAAGATGCAAAAAGTTAAACAAAATTAAATGGTTGTAAATAAATAGTTATAAGCAATAAGTTGTTGGAGACTTCCGCCTTTGATAGGAACCAAAAATTATGATAAAATTCAAAAAGTTAAACGAATGTCTGCAAATAAATAGTTATAAGCAATAACTTGTTGGAGATTTCCGCCTTTGAAGGGAACATAAGGAGATCGCCGTTTTTGTTGTTACACATAGTGGACATTACTGGATTTGTTATGGAATCCAGTGTGTCCGCTATACTAACTGCTGTGTTCTGATTGGCTAATTCGGAGATTGCCATGTTTAACACAAACAACATTTCCGATATTTCGGTTTTTGATGCGAACCTTCTTAGCAACACGGCAAAAAGTATTGGATTCAGCCGCTATTTTCAGGTCCAATATTATTCGCAAGATTTGTGTTCTACAGATAAATAATTTTGCATCATTAGTTCAATTTACACATATTGTGGAGATTGCAGTCTTTGTTTTTATATGACACAAGTTTAGGTACACGACATGACTGCCGTGAATGACTACCTACATACTATCTGGCGTGTTGCTTATTTCTGTATAATGATTATACATTTTATGTGCGCTGCAGTACCCCATAGAATAACACCATGGCGCAGATAAAATTCAACCCGCGCGTAATAGGCTGGTATCACCTCAGACCTCTCCATATAACTCATGTGGCGAGGAAACTCGTCGCTTTGTTTGAAATGCTTTCATAGATGCAATTCTACATATATTGAATTCAGTCCTCTATACGGGTAAGTTTGGTATAATATGTTAAAAAGAGATAATGAAATAGAAATAATATATGTTAGGAAATGAGACAGATAGCTTTCCTCAACTTTAAGCGCTGGATACTACGCTACCCGCAGACAGACAATAGTATTTTGCTCTTGGACAATGTAATATCCCAGGCCAATCTAGCGAATATAACTGTCTAAAACCGTAATTTAAGAAAAGCTCCGACTTAGATATAATTTTATATATTAGGCACTCTTTCTACTGTTTTCTGTGTTTTTCAAACAGGATCAATGTAAGTTTATAAACAACTAGGAATAACCTGTATCGAAGTGGTACCAACAGAATTTGTATATTGCCTACCGAAAAGTCATAATTTCTTCGCTCTTAGATTTTCTTTTTTTTTAAACTTGATATTCCTTCATATTGCAAAGCAATAGTTATCAAAATTAAATATAGCTTATAGCACTCGTCGAAAATTGAGCTTTCCATTTTCGACGAGTTAGTGAAAGAAATTTTAAAATTGGATGAGTAGTTTCCGAGATTAGCCCCTACATACAAACTAAAAACATTACTTCTTAATATTAGTATAGATGTGAAAATAAACAATTTTTGTAAAATTATTGCAATGGTTGGTTTTTTCAAATAGGTTTAAAGACTAATAATACGGCGTTCACATATTTATTATAGAATCATCATATATATTTCAAAACAATTAAAAAAATTCCTACGTATCAGTTAAAACATTTGTATTTAAAACATTTTTTATGTGTTTAAGTTAAGCCATGATCTTACGTCCCAACCTTAGTGTGAAACCATTTATATGGTTTCAACCCTTTAAAAAATCAATTACCTAACTTCTATTGTTGTTTAAATGGCGTTAATATATATTTTATATTTAAAAATAAAAGCAAATCATTTTTCGCTTGGTTTTGAGTCCAAATCCGCACAAGCCGCGCGACTGACTTGTAGCGCCGTCTGTGTGGCGTGCGCGAAGCTGACAACGAACTTCGGCGCAGTGGCACTCGCGAATTTCAACAGAGAGCGCTTCTTATTTTTTTTAAACATAAAAGCAGTTTTTGTAGCTTAGATATAAAAGTAAGATATATGCTGCAGCTGACTTTTTATAGATCTCTTTGAGGTTGACGTTTTGGTTTTACATAGTTTTCAAATATACCTTACTGTTTCCCCAGCGCACGACGATAAAGCCTATCACCAGCACATTTTTTCCGACTTGATTTACAAATATCGCGATTTCGTATTGAAAACTAACATTTATCAATGTAGCTTTCCATTAGTGAAAGATTTTTTTAAATCGTATAAGTAGATTTGGAGATTACACTACATACAAACTTACAAACACTACCTCGTTATAATATTACTAAATTCTTAGGGATCACTTTAGATGAAAATTTAAACTGGAATCAACATATCAATAATTTGTGTGCAACTTTTTCATCGGCAGTCTATGCAGAATGGTGAAATTTCTGGCTGGCGAACATGCAGCGATCAGTGTGTATCACTCCTGCTTCCAAAAACAAACTCCTGCTGCAAAAACAAGGTCCTAATGTTGAGCCGTGAGGCACACCGGTGTTTACTATTTCACAACTCGATTGCTCAGCCTTTTCCTCAATTCCATCAATTATTTTAATCTCCACCACTTGCTGCCTGTTTTGTGGGTACGATTTGATGAGTGAATTGGCCGCTCCTCTAATTCCATGATGGTTTAGCTTGTCTACCAGGGTATTGATGTTTATACAGTCGAATGCTTTGCTTGGATCGCAGAACTTTTATACACTTTTTTTATACACTGTTAGCTTAGATCGCAGAACTTTTTATACACTTTTTTTATAATTTAAAATGTAATTTCATTTGTAGAAATACTATTTGTTGTAATTTCGTAATGTTATTATATGTATAATAATTTTTTGTAAAGTAATTTCTATACCCAGATCGGGTTTATGAAAATAATTTTTTCTTATTTCTTATTTCTTATTTCCATGCAAAGATGTCTTATGCGATACTACTATGGGGTAATGCAACCGATATCCATCGCGTTTTTGTGCTACAAAACCAAGCCGTTAGGACAAATTGCGAGCTTCACTCCACTCGACATAGTCATAATACGCGACATAAAAACAATGTGTTATTGCCTATAGTACGCTTGACTAAATATCAAAAACATTTTTATATATTAGTTTTAAATTGTTCAATGCGTTGCCGTCATCGACGAGAAGACTTGAGATACCAGCATATAAAATCTGCTTGAAAAATCAGTTAGTCAAACATGCCCTTTACAAACTAGACGACTTTTATGATATTGCGTCCACAATTGCTTGATTATAAATAACCATATTATGACTATACTTTCGCACTAAGTTTTAGATTTTATTGACATTGTTTTTAATTACGCATGTTTCAGAATTTTTCTTTTTCATTGTATTGATTATTATTTATTGTTTGATTATTGAATATTTTTTTAAATTTGACTATTTTTATGTAATCACCTTTGATTACAATTAATTTTTTTCCCTTTTAATTAATTAAAGTGGTTTTAACATCCGGTAAATTATGATTGTAAAATTTGACATGTTCCTCAGTATTGTGAAATGCTTTTATGGAATGAATAAATGATGATGATGATGATGAGATGTTTTTTCAATTAACTAGTCTAATTTCACAGGTGACGTATCAAATTACTTGAGGGTGGGAAAACCGAAGATGATCTTCTGTGACGTCGCTCCGATACTTCCGATCTTGGAATCTGCTCTTTCTACTTTGAATAATTTCGAAACAAGAATACTCACATATGGAGCCAACAAAGTTAAACAATATACCAGCTTTGGCGAAATTATGACGGTACCGGAGGATAAAATTGAAGAATTTAGGTAAATTTTTAGCACGTGTTGGTTATTTATTTCCAGATAATCGTAAGCTAAACTTACATGGTTTTTAGACTTTTAATTAATTACATTTCAGAATATCAGAATTTGACCCTGAGTCAACAATAGCATATATATTATGTACCAGCGGTAGCACTGGATTCCCTAAAGGCGTTATGCTGTCGCACAAAGCATTTCTCGTTCGTTTGTTACATTTATGGTAAGTTTATACTGCGCTATTAAAAAGTATCTAACCTATGGCCGATCAAAACTTTATTTTTAGTACAATAGAAATTTACTCTAATTTCGTACAAAGAAGTAACTCGGTAATGAACAAACTGCTCTCGGCGGTTTCACATGTGGAAAATATACTATATACTTCTGAAACGTATCTTCTGGAAAGTCTTCTTATCTTCTAACTTGTCTTTTTACTTTCCTGACAAGATAAAGTAGGTATTGTGAACGCACTTATGTTTGTGTGTATGTATTCCTTTACGATAGCTTCGAAACGCTTCATGCGATTGAGCTGAAATTTGGCATGCAGGCGTCATTTGGTCATGGCAAGAGTTGTGGTTGGAAATCGGTTCGCCAGGGGGCGTGCTAGTCATACTTGAATCTCGAAATACTAGACTTAGGGATTTGAGATTCGGTAGACAGATACCTTGTTGGATGGAAATCCCTTTGTGAAATTTCGGTGTGAATTATCTCATATACAAGTGACGCATTTTTAAAAATCCCGCCGTATTACAGAAAATATTGCATCATTTTTGGAAAAATACAATTTTATTACCACGGAAATATGTACTACAAAAATATGCGACGCTCGAATGGTAGGTACAGTTAAATGTTAAGTATTTTTGCATAGATATTACGCAATTCCTTTTTCGTTTCGGACGACAATATTCTTCTTCGGTTGGTTCCTATGCCGCCTTATTTAGAGTGCTTTAATTTCGAAGAAGATAGACCAAGTACTCATAATGCATAAAATTTCTGAATAAAATATTTAACTTATTTCGTGGGTTCATATTCCGCCTTATCTAAATAGATAACCAAGTACTCAGGATGTATAAGTTCAAGAGGAAAAAGTTTTTCTTCTTCCGATATTCTTCTTCTTTCGTCGGGACCTATTCCGCCTTATCCTAGAGTGCTTTAACTTCGAAGAAGATAGACCAATTACTCAGGACTTATAAAGTTTAGAACGAAACAATTCTTCTTCTTCCGCGGGTATATTTCCTGCATTACTTCGAGTGCATTATTATCGAAGAAGATGTATACCCAGGATGTATAAAGTTCCGTACGAAAATATTCTTCTCTTTTCGATATTCTTTTTCTTCAGTGGGTTCTTATCCCGCCTTATCTAGAGTGCTGTAATAGATAGCCAAGTACTCACAGTGTATGAAGTTTAATACGATAATATTCTTCTTCCAATCCGATATTCTACTTCTTCCGTGGGTTCCTATCCCGCTTTATCTAGAGTGCTTAAATGGCTACCCAAGTACTCCAGATATATAAAGTTTTCGACGAAACCACATTTGATTTTTTGGGGGATCTTCAGATGAAACAGTCCTTGGCTATCTTGGGGGGAAAGTCTTCTGGTGGCACATTCAATTTGTTTAATTAGGGGGTAGGGAAACCGATGAGCTTATTGTATGCAGCAGCTGGATCAACGATTTTTCCGAGCCGGGGCAAAAAGTTGACATTGGCGCCCCTCCCCTAGCACGTGAGATTAATTATTTAAAAAAAGAACAAAAAATAACTATACTGGGTGGAATTTTTGTTACCGGGCAATAAGAAGCTTTAAATAAATTTAGACGATAAAATTTGCCATTTGCTGTAAGTTTGCTGTATCATGAAATTAGTAACACGTACTAGCACCTCGAAATATCTAGCGCGCGGCTGCTGACCCAGCAAGGTCAGCGTTCAACGGAAGGCGGCGCGGATGGTTAGAAACAAGACGCGTTTCTACGAGATAGGTAGCGTGCATCTGAGTGGGACATCTTGCACTATAAAGGGAGCGTCTAAAAAGGCAAATAAACGCCACCCTAATTAAATTAACAAATCGATTCGGAACTTTATGCGAAGCGAAGCC
Source organism: Micropterix aruncella (assembly GCA_944548615.1). Lineage (NCBI taxonomy): Eukaryota > Metazoa > Arthropoda > Insecta > Lepidoptera > Micropterigidae > Micropterix > Micropterix aruncella. The sequence continues at coordinate 19,370,051 of OX155969.1, read as the reverse complement.
GCAGGCAACAGCTAGTTATTAATATAATTAGTTATAGAACATATATTTTGTTTACTCATGACAAAACATCAACTGTTTTAGGCCTATGCCAAATTTTCCATTGACGAACGAGCGGATCATTGCGGTATCCAGTTTGCATTGGTATACTGGACCGGCAACCGCTTTAACCGCTTGTATTCTGGGAGCGACGAAATTGCAATCATCCACACAATTTACTATAGATGTTTACTATAAAACTGTTAAGGATTACAAGGCGAGTATTGGTTCACTATATTATTGCTCAGTTAAAAATAATGTCGGTAATTAATTGTCGTATGTACATTCGAGTAGTATTTTTATATCCCAAAAATATTAGGGATATTTAGGTATCAAAGATTAGGTATTTTAGATAGTTTATTAGGTATTCTAGATAGATTAGGTATTTTAGGTATTTTGAATAGTGATATTTCGTATCGTTTCGTTTGTATACACTCTGCCCTGACATCATGAATACAGTAGGGAGACCGGGGCTAGAAGACAAAAATTTTGGTTTTTTATTTTTCGTTTTTTTTTTGTGCAATACTTGGAGAAATTCTCGTGAATGCAGCGGATAGTTGAACTTTTTCACTACAAAATCATGCAGTATCCAATAAAACCATGCAGGATCCCTTAAAGTCTGCAACTATGCCAACTAACCCCGGGTGTGGGGTTAGTTGGCATACCCCTCGGGGTGAGTTGGCATAAAGTGTGGATAGAGATATTTATGCAAAACACAGCAATTTTGGAGGAAAAACATTTTATTTAATCAACATAAATTCTTCGAGAAAAATCAACGAAGAATGTAGTTGGGTGCTCGCTTATTCGAACTGGTGGGTTCAATTTTCGCACAATTTTACTTTGGTCGTACCAAATTGAATCATCCTCATCTGGCCATCTCCAGTTTTTCCCTATTTTTATCATAGTAGACACGTGAATCTCCTTACCTTCTGTTTCGACAATCATCTTAGGATACTGGCGGGTGTGTTACTTCACCAAAACAAAGTCATTTACATGGTATTCTTGAGATTGTGGGGACATCTTTTTGAGATTCTCCGGGGATTGTGTAAGATCGGTATACGCCGTTTCACCGCTTCGTAAGGGAGAGGACCGCGCAAGCGACCTCGAACTCGGAACCAATCGAGAGACCGGAGAAATCTGGTCAGAATTGGAAGTAAGGGCGCGAGTGTCGGCCCGCCAGGTAACATTACTGGCTATCTCGCGGTTAAGGCGTTGGTATCTTACGGGTTGTGGCGTAGCTAGATGGTGGACTGTTTTGTCCCAAGTCTTCTACGCTCACTGCAGGTAGATAGAACGACTAATCGTTAAAACTTCCTGTGGTGACGGGCTCGCCCGCTGTAGTCGACAACCCAAGTTGGTTCATCATTTTCCGTTGGGATCAAATTAACGGAATTGCATTTTCATTTCTTTCGATCAAATGCAATAACAAGACAAACACTTACATACATGGTACACACACTTCTTCTCCGTCGTTCCCTCATTACTGAAGATCGTGGCCACTAGACAATAGTTTGCCTACGAGGCTCCTCCACTTCGACCTGTCTTCTGCATGGCGGGTCGCAGATTGTATTGACCCTTTTGTAACTTCTTTGATGAAGTCGTTCCATCTGGCCGGTGATCTGCCTCTGCTTCTTCTTCCCTCCACTTGACCCCCGGAAAGCATTTTCTCCAGATTCTCTCCGTTTCTCCTGGCAACATGACCGAAGAACTGCAGGACCCTTCTCATGCATACGGTGGAGAGCCTCACTTGGATGCCGAGTTCTTCCAGGACAGATTTGTTGGTGCGGCGTGCTGTCCAGGGATTCCTAGCATTTTACCCCAACACCACATCTCCAGTGCATCGATTTTGGTGCGTATCCGAGCCTTCAGGGTCCATGTCTCCGATGCATAGAGAAAGATCGAGAAAACCAGAGCTCGAACCAGCCTGACCTTAGTCCGCTTGCTTATACCCCGATTCTTCCACAGCTTTTCTAGCTTGCTCATGGCCGATCTTGCCATCTGGCTTCTGCGTGAGACTTCCTTTTCACAGTTTCCGTCATTGCATATCATGGAACCCAGATAGACAGTCTTTCACAGCTTGAAGGTCACTCAGCTCGTTGGTGCGTTGCATGGTTCCAGTCCGGTCCACAAACATGACTTTGGTCTTGCTGCGATTCATTTGCAGTCCATACTCCTTGCTTTCCTTCTCCACCCTGCGTAACAGAGTCGCCAACTCATTTTCATCGGCACCTATGAGGGACGTGTCGTCGGCGAATCTTAGGTTGTTGATTCTGAGACCTCCTATGCGAATTCCACCCTCCCATTCGTCTAGGACTTTTCTTATTATATGTTCGCCGATCAAATTGAAGAGTTTCGGAGATAAGATGCACCCTTGTCTGACGCCTCTCTCTGTTTTGAAGGACTTCGAAAGCTCATCGTCCAACTTTACTCTCGAAGCGCCTTCCATGTACAGACTCTGTATGAGGAATATAAGGTGGTTTGGGATCCCAATATCGCGCATAACCTCAAACATCTTCCCCCAGTCCACGCAATCAAACGCTTTGGCATAGTCGATGAAACAGAGAGCCATTGGAATATTAAACTCCCTCTATAAGTTGGCGAATGTTGAAGATTTGCTCACGCGTGCCTCGTCCTCTTACGAAACCGGCTTGCTCAATCGAGATTTGTGGGTCTATGAGGCACTCCAGCCTCTTGTTAAGAATGCTGAGCAGAACTTGCTTGCGTTAGAGATAAGCGAGATCGTACGGTAATTCTCACATTTTCGAGTCGAGCCTTTTTTATGCAATGGGACCCAGATGGATTCGGTCCAATCTTCAGGCCACTCTCCAGATCTCCACACCTTCTGGCATATATTGTACGAACACTATCCTCACCCAGGCTCGTCAAATGTTGCGCCGTAATTTTGTCACCTCCACATGCTTTGGGCTTTAAGCGCGAGATAGCTGTACGGACTTCCTCCAGAAGTATATCAGGTTCACGTTCCGGACATTTGTCCATCCTGTGTTCATGCACCTCGTTATGTTCTGGGTCACGATATAATTCTTGGCAATAAGTTCGCCACCTCCGGAGAATCTGCTCTTTGTCCACACTCACATACATAATACATATTGTTACACACACACACATACATATAAACACGTCATAGTAAGGTTGGGTGTAAGAGATTGTCATACGACAATAAACCCGCTCATTGTGGAATTTTACAATAAAGAATAGAAACAATATATTTTACCTTACCGGGCTAGCAACCGACGAGGAGGTAAGGTATTGTGAACGATATATACATATGTCTATATTAACGAGAACGATATATACATACGTGTGTATTCCTCAACGATAGTACCCAAACCCTATCTCAGAGGCTACCCCACCAATTAGGACTTAATGACATATAAAAATAGTTCAACGTAATGTCGAGGTTTAAAAAGCTGATTCGAGATTTCCGCCATTTGGTGGCTAAATCCAAATTAGAGCATATTCAAAATAAAAAAGTTATAATCCCGTTATTATCGGTCCTAGAAATATGATTTTAAAATTCTGTGGAAACTTTTATAAAATATTTTTTAATTAAATTTAAATTGTTTACATTTCAGCCAACACTGTCAATTGTGGGCCCTGCATACATATTGGCTTATCTCGGCAACAAAGAGTATGCAGCTGTAGATTGGAGCACAATAAAATTAATGCTAACTGGTGGTAGTACTGTCCCTCCAACTCTTTTCAAATTAATGGCGGTGAGTACATATTAAAGGTATATATATATACTAGCTGTTGCCCGCGGCTTCGCTCGCGTTAAATTTGGGGTTAGATAGATCACTTTTTCCAATCAAGTGGTAAGTTTTTGCGTGTTATATATAAAGGTATCCAACATCCTTGTCTGTACTCCTGTCAATACACTTCATGATAATCAAGTAAGTAGATAGGCGTGAAGATGAAACGATCGCGGTGCTTGCGCTACGCTTGTTAACGAGACAAATTATGAATTTATAATGAGGCTCTACCGCCTTCTCGCGTCCGGCAACTGCCGCGCGCGACTCTATTTTGATTTTTAGGGTTATTTACCCCTTATCACCCCCTAAGTGGTAAATTTTTGAAAAATATGAAACATGCATTTGCTTATTGTATCATTTAAATGCTCTTTCGCCCCATTAGGGGTTGAATTAAAACAAATACGAAATACGTATTTGCCTAGATGTTTATTAGAGTATTCCTACAAATCCCATTTAATATCGTTTCTCCATGCAAATTTTTAACCCCTTTTCACGTCTTTAGGGGTTGAATTGTGAAAAAACACGAAAGACGTATTTGATTATTTGTTTATTAGAGTAATCCTACAAAGTTAAAAAATAAAAAGTCCATCTAATAACGTTTCTCCATACAAATTTTAAACCCCCTTTTTACGCCTTTAGGGGTGGAATTTCAAAAAAATACGAAACACATATTTGCTTAGATGTTTATTAGAGTAATCCTGCAAAGTTCATCTAATATTGTTTTTCCATACAAAGTTTGAAACCCCTTTCCACCCCTTTAGGGGTTGAATTTAAAAAAAAAATGAAAGACCTGTTTGCTTATTTGTTTATTAGAGTAATCCTACAAAGTTTCAAATTAAACAGACTATCTACATCGTTTCTCCATACAAATGTAATAACCCTATTTCACCCCTTTAGGGGTTGAATTTTGGAAAAACCACGAAAGAAGCATTTTGTTATTTTTTATTAGAGTAATCCTACAGGAATTCGAAATAAAAAGCACATCTAATATTGTTTATTCATACAAATTTTGAAACCCCGCTTCACCCCTTCAGGGGTTGAATTTTGAGAGAACATGAAAGACCGATTTTCTTATTTGTTTATTAGAGTAATCTTACAAAGTTTCGATTTAAAAACTATATCTATATCGTTTCTCCATACAAATTTCGAAACCTTTTTCACCCCTTTAGGGATGGAATTTAAAAAAATATGAAACACGTGTTTCCTTATTTATTTATTAGAGTAATCTTACAAACTTTCGAAATAAAAAGTCCATCTAAAATCGTTTATCCATACAAATTTTAAACCCCCGTTTTACCCCTTTAGGGGCGAAATTTTGAAAAACCATAAAACACCTATTTGTTTATTTGTTTTTAAGAATAATCTTAAAAAGTTTCACGTATTTCCTTATTTATTTATTAGAGTATTCTTACAAACTTTCAAAATAAAAAGTCCATCTAAAATCGTTTCTCCATACAAATTTTACACCCCTTTTCACGCCTTTAGGGGTTGACTTGTGGAAAAACACGAAAGACGTATTTGACTATTTGTTTATTAGAGTTATCCTACAAAGTTTCAAAATAAAAAGTCCATCTAATATCGTTTCTCCATACAAACTTAAAAACCCCTTTTTACGCCTTTAGGGGTGAAATTTAAAAAAAATACGAAACACATATTTGCTTAGATGTTTATTAAAGTACCTACAAAGTTCATCTAATGTCGTTTTTCCATAAAAACTTTGAAACCCCTTTCTACCCCTTTAGGAATTGAATTTTTTTAAAAATCACGAAAGACCAATTTGCTTATTTGTTTATTAGAGTAATCTTACAAAGTTTCAAAATCGTACAAAGTTTTGAATAAAAAGTCCATCTAATGTCGTTTATCCAAACAAATTTTGAAACACCGTTTCACCCCTTTAGGGGTTGAATTTTGAAAAAACATAAAACACCTATTTGCCTATTAGTTTATTAAAAAAACTTACAAAGTTTCGAATTAAATAGGTAATCTAATATCGTTTATCAAAAAAAAAATATATACACCGTTTCACCCCTTTAGGTCTTGAATATTGATAAAACATGAAACACTTGTTTGCCTATTTGTTTATTAGAGTAATCTTATAAAGTTTCGAATTAAAAAGTTCATCTATATCGTTTCTACATACAAATTGTATAACCCCTTTTCACCCCTTTAGGGGTTGAATGTTGAAAAACCACGAAGGACGTATATTTTTATTTTTTTATTAGAGTAATTCTTCAAAGATTCGAAATAAAAAGCACATCTAAAATGTTGATAGTTTGGAACCCTGTTTCACCCCTTTAGGGGTAGAATTTGAAAAAAAAACATGAAACACCTATATTCTTATTTGTTTAATAGAGTAATCTTACAAAGTTTCGAATGAAAAAGACCATCTATACCGTTTCTCCATACAAATTTTATAACCCCTTTCCACCCCTTTAGGGGTTGAATTTTGGAAAAATCACGAAAGAAGAATCTTCTTATTTTTTTATTAGAGTAATCCTACAGAAATTCGAAATAAAAAGCACATCTAATATTGTTTATTCATACAAATTTTGAAACCCCGTTTCACCCCTTTAGGGGTTGAATTTTGAAAAAACACGAAAGACCTATTTGCTTATTTGTTTATTAGAGTAATCTTACAAAGTTTCGAATTAAAAAGTATATCTATATCGTTTTCCATAGATATTTCGAAACCCCTTTTCACCCCTTTAGGGGTTGAATTTTGAAAAAATATGAAACACGTGTTTCCTTATTTTTGTATTAGAGTAACCTTACAAAGTTTCGAAATAAAAAGTTCATCAAAAATCGTTTATCCATACAAACTTTAAAACCCCGTTTTACCCCTCTAGGGGCGGAATTTTGAATAACCATGAAACACCCATTTGTTTATTTGTTTATAACAGTAATCTTACAAAGTTTTGATTTAAAAAGTCCATCTGTATCGTTTCTCCATGCAAATTGTATAACCCATTTTCACCCCTTTATGGGTTGAATATTGAAAAACCACGAAAGACGTTTTTTCTTACTTTTTTATTAGAGTAATCCTTCGAAGTTTCGAAATAAAACGCACATCTAATATTGTTTATTCATACAAAGTTTGCAACCCTGTTTCACCCCTTTAGGGGTAGAATTTAAAAAATATGAACGCCTATTTTCTTATTTGTTGAATAGAGTAATCTTACAAAGTTTCGAATTAAAAAGACCATCTATATCGTTTCTCCATACAAATTTTATAACTCCTTTCCACCCCTTTAGGGGTTGAATTTTGGAAAAACCACGAAGGAAGCATTTTGTTATTTTTTTATTAGAGTAATCCTACAGGAATTCGAAATAAAAAGCACATCTAATATTGTTCATTCATACAAATTTTGAAACACCGTTTCACCCCTTTAGGGGTTGAATGTTGAAAAAACATGAAACACATATTTTCTTATTTGTTTATTAAGGTAATCTTACAAAGTTTCGAATTAGAAAGTACATCTATAATATATCGTTTCTCCATAAATATTTCAAACCCCTTTTTCACCCCTTTAGTGGTTGAATTTTGAAAAAATATGAAATACGTATGTCCATATTTATTTATTACAATAATCTTACAAAGTTTCGAAATAAAAAGTCCATCTAAAATCGTTTTTTCCATATAAACTTTAAGACCCCGTTTTACCCCTTTAGGGGCGGAATTTTCAAAAACCATAAAACACCTATTTGTTTATTTGTTTATGAGAGTAATCTTACAAAGTTTTGAAATAAACAGTTCATCTATATCGTTTCTTCATACAAATTGTATAACTCCTTTTCACCCCTTTAGGGGTTGAATGTTGAAAAACCACGAGAGACGTATCTTATTACTTTTTATTAGAGTAGTCCTTCGAAGTTTCGAAATAAAAAACACATCTAATATTGTTTATTCATACAAAGTTTGGAACGCTGTTTCAACCCTTTAGGGGTAGAATTAAAAAAAAATATGGAACACCTATTTTCTTATTTGTTTAATAGAGTAACCTTACAAAGTTTCTAATTAAAAAGACCATCTATATCGTTTCTTCATACAAATTTTATAACCCCTTTCCACCCCTTTAGGGGTTGAATTTTAGAGAAACCACGAAAGAAGCATTTTGTTGTTTTTTATTAAAGTACTCCTACAGGAATTCGAAATAAAAACACATCTAATATTGTTTATTCATACAAATTTTGAAACCCCGTTTCACCCCTTTAGGGGTTGAATTTAAAAAAAATATGAAACACGTGGTACCTTATTTATTTATTAGAGTAATCTTACAAAGTTTCGAAATAAAAAGCACATCTAATATGGTTCATTCATACAAATTTTGAAACCCCGTTTCACCCCTTTAGGGGTTGAATTTTGAAAAAATATGAAACACGTGTTTCCTTATTTTTTTATTAGAGTAACCTTACAAAGTTTCGAAATAAAAAGTCCATCTAAAATTGTTTATCCATACAAAATTTAAAACCCCGTTTTACCCCTCTAGGGGCGGATTTTTGAAAAACCATAAAACACCTATATGTTTATTTGTTTATAAGAGTAATCTTAAAAAGTTTCGAATTAAAAAGTACATCTATATCGATTTTCCATACAAACTTTAAAACCCCTTTTCACCCCTTTAGGGGTTGAATTTCGGAAAATCCGCCCTTAGTGAGCGTTTGCGTCCTAAAACGAACGAGTGTTAAAAAAATCAGCTTTCTAGGTCTAAGGGTTTTGGGCTGGGCATTGATGAGTCAGTCAGTGAATGAATGAATGAATCGGAACTTCTCTCTTTATATATGAGATATATATATATATATATATATATATATATATATATATATATATATATATATATATATAAATATATATATATATATATATATATATATAATATATATATATATATATATATCATATAATATATATATATATATATATATATATATATATATATATATATATATATATATATATATATATATATATATATATATATATATATATATATATATATATATATATATAATATATATAAATATATATATATATATAATATATATATATATATATATATATATATATATATATATATATATATATATATATATATATATATATATATATATATATATATATATATATATATATATATATATAATATATATATATATATATATATATATATATTATATATATATATTATATATATATATATATATATATATATATATATATATATATATATATATATATATATATATATATATAT
>OX155969.1:19353149-19360793 GCA_944548615.1 Micropterix aruncella | reverse complement strand
ATATATATATATATATATATATATATATATATATATATATATATATATATATATATATATATATATATATATATATATATATATATATATATATATATATATATATATATATATATATATATATATATATATATATATATATATATATATATATATATATATATATATATATATATATATATATATATATATATATATATATATATATATATATATATATATATATATATTTATATATATATATATATATATATATATATATATATATATATATATATATATATATATATATATATATATATATATATATATATATATATATATATATATATATATATATATATATATATATATATATATATATATATATATATATATATATATATATAAATTGGCACCAAGCAAGAAATGCATCAAAAAATAACAGCGGCGACTGGGCAAATAAGTAATAATTAGCGGCTTTTCTATTAAATATAAATGAGCTTTTACCGTCAGTGTAAACTATGCATAAGAACAGGAGGTAAAAACTAAGAACAGCTGATGACTATAAGCGGACATTATATCAATATACTATGGCCATAACAATATTTTATCTTCATGATAATTTTTTTTTTAAATATCAATGTATAGCTTTTCACTTTAACTTCACTTAAACTTTTTATAAATTTTATTGCCTGTGAGTCAAATTTGCATACATATTTTCAGAACAAATTAGTCAACGGCAAGATTGTACCAATGTATGGTTGCTCTGAAACCTGTGGAGTTATTACCTACCCAGAATATCAACCAAATGAAAATACAGTATCTGTCGGAAGAGTTGTTGAACCGAGTATTATTAAGGTAATTAAAATCGTAGTAGATAATGGAAAAAGAGTTGTGATATTTTAACATATATTTTTTTAATGTATATATTCCAGCTTGTAGATTTATCTGGCCAGGAAGTTGGACCTAATGAACAAGGAGAGGCTTACGTCAAGTGTCCTTTTAATTCAAAAGTAAGTAACTAATTCATCCCATTCCAGATTCCATAATTTATTAAAATCAAAATTGTTTAAAACTACCAGACCACATTTTTTTTATTTTTTTTATCTATGACTGTGCATAATTGAGATAATATTTATTATATTAAGAAGCATCCGAAATAGGTCGATATATTTTTTCTTCTTCATAAATTTATAACAGACATAATTGTTTTTGCTATAGCGTAAAAATATTTTATTACTACTTAAATAAAACAATTCATAATTAATTAGCGAATGTCAAGTTGGGGTGGGGTTACCAACTATTGTTATTTGAGGTTATAGAACAGTTGAGCATGTTCCGGACCGACTGGTATACAACGACGATCGTTCGTAAAAAGTGTTTTTTTTAGTTGGTAATTTGAAGGCATTGTTTTTTTCCCTCGTTATTATTAATTTACTGTCATTTACTACCTTGATTATACTTTGGACTATTTTTGGCGATTTTTAAATATTTTTTTAATTGTATACAGGTAATTACGGTAATTTTATAAAGTACGATGTTGTTTCTAAAAAATCCCAAAATTATAACGACTAAAATAAATTGTCTTCCTTAGAACAGCCGGTAGCCTAGTTATTTATTGACTATTGAAAATTGTAGTAATTGTAAATTTAAAATGAATAAATATATTTGATTTTTTTTTCAATTTTACCTGACTCCTGTATTTTGCGAGGGTGGCAATTACGCTCGCGGTAAGTTTGAATTGCTTTCTGGCCGGTCACATGAATTATTACATTCATTAAATACAAATCTAAATTGTGTTCTAAATAAATAAATATTTAAATTATTGGCATACTTAGTCGTTATTTTCGATCTCAAAATACTCTATGATAAATAATTAATTCCAAACTATTTTTTAACTAAATAATATACAAGTTATAAATACCTAACTATATTGATGTAGAAAAATACGTTTTAAGGGTTACTATGACGATCCAGAAAATACCGCGAATGCATTCACTGAAGACGGATGGTTCAAAACTGGCGATATCCTTAAACGTGATGAAAATGGATATCTCTATTTTGTCGACAGGCTCAAGAGTATGATGAAATACAGGGATAATCAAGTATGTACCTGTTACATTGTAATATTTACCTTATATGGGATTTTGTTCCTATTTAAAAATTATTGAATTCCGAAAAATTTCGAGATTTTTCGTGATCTTCCAATTTGTCTGCGCATCTCGTAATTTTGCATTATAGTTTATAAACATGCTGGTAATGTGATTTATTTAATGTATTTAATAATAAAATAATAATAAATTAAAGTTACCACGGCACTAGACCCCACTAACGGCATTGGGTCTGGGGTCTCGCCAAGCAGTGAGTGTGACTGTTGCGTCAGGTATTTCGGAAGCCCCGCCCACGGCCGAACGAACGTTGCCAACCTACGATTTTAGATGACGCTATCAAATTTTGCCTACATTTTAATAGCATAATGTGTACGTTGGCAACTTCAACGATACCGTGAAGTAGAGCGGCGTGCAGCGAAGGGGCATATCACCTAGGATCCTATTTGTCTTTTCATGCGACTTCATACCTAATTATGCTACATAGAGAAACACGTCCCTTTCGGACATTTTGAGAATGTCGCCGAAATTTGCCAGGCGTAAAATTTGACTCGGCTCATTCAACGATGTAAACGCTGGATATATCAACCGCCAATATGAATAATCCTGAAGCACCCTATAAAACAGAATATATTTATCTCTTGTAAGCACAATAGTTAGAAAGGTAATGATACGATTTTTTTGGTAATAAATGTGTTAATCCTCCGTTTCTTTTGATATACCTGTATTATTAACACCATACAGAAAAGACGACCATAGTCGATAAACTGCCCGGGTGGTCTATTGGATTGGCTTCTGTCTTTTACTCTTTTAAAGAAAACGTTCACTCTGCTTATTTTTAAGATATCGCCAGCTGAAATCGAGGCAGTAATTCAGACGCATCCGTCTGTGGAACTGGTTATAGTGGAGAGGTACACGATTCCACCCATTGATTATCCTGTAGCTCTTATTACAAAGAAACCGAACGCAGATGTGAGCGCTGCGGAAATCATGGATTTAGTCAAAGGTGAGTTGCGCTAGACACGTCTTCTCCTTCTGGTGTCGTCTCCGAACGTTGGATATAATATTGGCTCTTACAACATTATCGAAACTTCGAAACATTATAATATTATAATATTTATAAATTTCTGTCACGTAGTCACAGATCGCGTCTTCCAGCTATTTTGTCTTTTTGAACAAGTTTTTAATATATTCTCTCTTTCGGGTTGACGCATCACACGAGCGAAGTATTTGAGTTTGCGGCTATTTATTGTCCTCGAATGCTGTAAGGTGGGAGCCTAGTTTAGACGGCCAAAAATAATGTTCTTCATGTTTTTTTTTGTTTAACTTTAAGTTGAAATCTATTCATGAATCTTTTACCTCTGGTTTTGCTGATAGTTGCAGATTGCTGTAAGTGCAAAAAACTTACTACTCTTCTTTGAAGAAAACTATAAACGCGTTTTTACCAACACCATATTTTTGTGTTCTGCGCCGGTGATTTAAAATAAACTACTCGACGGATCGAGTTGCACCAAAAAAAAAAAGTTTATTAAATTATCTTCTATATAAACTAAAGAAGATTAGAAAAAGATGTGTAAATATATTTTTTTTTCATAACTAGTTAAACACAAAATTTTTGGGCGAAATTCGAGTTGATTTCTTTAAATCCTTGAAAATTATAAAAATACAAAGTTTTTGTTTAAGAAAAATTAATTCCTTAGTGTACTTTTTTGTTTCAGGCAAAGTTACGATGTCTATTGCCGGCGCAAACAGATACCGTCATTTCTGCAGCGGTAGAAACATTTGCAATTCAATACCTCAAAAATAGTTTTTCTTACTGTTGCAAAAAATATTTCTATTTTTCAAATGTTAAACTGATATAAACGATTCATGGTCAGATTTCAACTTTCAGTCAAAAAAATCATGGAAAACATGTTTTTTTGGCTTTTCCCCCCTTTAAAACATCTTCATTCATAACTCTGTCAACCCAGCGTAGGTTATGTTCATCCGCAACCTAACTTTTTCATATTAAAGATACTATTATAGATAGATTAGATACTATTATAGATAGATTAGATAATATTATATCCGGGTAATTTTGTGCTTTGCATGGTGGAATTTGAGTCACTACAGCTGCGGAAGAAAATCATGCAAACAAGCTGCGGCTCAAAATTCTATAATATTCCTCTGGGGTTATCTACGGAGTCGATAGGACCTAAAATTTGATATCGAAAAAGATAATAAAAAACGAAAATAACTAAAGAAATATTAACAAACGATGTTAAATGAGGACTAACATCTGAAAGGTGTCCAGAATGCATAGAGTTTTAGGTATCATCGAAATCTAGCAAGCGTTTTGACTTTTCTTACAATCATTTAACATCCGTTTTTAACACGGTTTTATTAGCTTGACCTGTAACATTCACCTGCAACTCCCTTTTCACCCTCATTTAGTTGTCGTCGGTTTGAAACTTTGCAAACTTATACAATTCTGGTGATGTAATGGAGGAGTGGATTGTGGTCATATCGAAGATTTCAAGTTGAAAAATCATATCTACAAAATTTGCAAAATCGACTTCTTGGGGCTAATTGCCCCCATTTTACCCTATGTTGTACAACATAATGAATGGGCATAACAGTATAGTATAAGGGGTGTTATTACTTCACGGGCATTTTTTTCTGTGGGTGAATCAGTACAACGTGGTAAGCAACTTTTGATAAAACTTTGAAACTTTTGATAAACTTTTTTTTTACTTTGAAAATTTGAAGAAGTTGACTGTTAAATAAAGGTTTGAAAAGCGTTTGCGCTTTTCAAACCTTGAAGATGGCGCAGCGAAGCGTGGCGCTGCGCCATCTAGGGGTAGGTAATAAGTCGTAAATAAACAATATCAGCGATATTTTATTAACCGCTATTTTATTTTTTTTCTTTAAAAAAAAAAAAGAAAAAAAAACTAATTTTTCAAAAAAAATTTTTAAAAAAATCAGTTTTTTTACAAAAAAAAATATTAAAACTTGCTTATTTTGTTGTACTGAGTCACCCACAAAAAAAATGCCCGTGCAGTAATAACACCCCGCATAATAATAAACATGGCCATTTTTTGTCCTTGTTTATTATTTTTTCCGACCATTTCTTCCGTAGCGGCAATATCGACTACGGAAAGGAAAGAGGCTTTTAAGCCCTATAATAACAAGGTTGAAAAGTCTCTCTCCTCTGCATTTGCATTTTTACAGATGCGACCTAACAGCTTGAGGCCCTCGATATAGATTCCTGCTAACAATATACCCATCAAATTTGGGTTCGTTCGACTTGTCTCAATGAGTCATTCGGTTACAAATTGTGGCCAGGATGGCATATATATTTTTTTTGTGCATTACTCATAAAGCGTGCTTTTCAGTATTTTAAATCATAATTTGTAATTATTTATTTTTCAGAAAATTTGGCACCATTCAAGCAACTGCACGGAGGTGTCTTCTTTTTGGATTCTTTGCCTTCCGTCCCGTCAGGTAAAATCGACAGAGTCAAATGCAGGGAAATTATTAAAAACCTGAAGGACGCCCAAAATAATTAGTGTCTTTTATTATGAGTATTTACATTGAAACTTCGATTATTAATAAAAAATAAAATAAATCCATATTGGATAGTTTTTCAATTCTTTTCAAGATAATCTTTATCTTATCTACATGGATACCTCGGTCTAGGAAAAATACAATTTAATCTCTAATTATCGTAGTTTTTTAGGTTATCAATTCTGTAAAGTTCTTCATTATCTCAAAAAATAGTAAATTCCCGATAACATATAACCGCCTTGTAAGAATAATTGATAAAGGCAACTTAATTTAATTAAATGCTACTTTTTATCTCGTCTGAAACCAAAAACTCTGAAACAGGACTCTTTTAGTGAGTTGGATCACTTTGAGATGTCGACCCTGAAAAAAAAACGCCGAGTCACTTATTGCAACTTATTGAAGTAGGTCGCCCAAAAGAAATAAGAATACCTTAGACACATATACAGATATTTATTCTTTCCAATGTGTTGCACGATCTTGGATGGCAATATTCTCAGAGGATAAACCAGAGGCAGGAATAGACTAATGTGGGTAGACAATGGGCTCGATTGTGTTTCTTCGTAAACTAAAATCGGAATTAGTTCATTCGAGCGAGGCGGCTAATACGTTAGAGCGGAACATGAAATTAATGATTGTCACTTTTTAAGCATAGATCTCGCAATCGAACATGAAGCGGCATAATCAAAGACCAAGCGCAATATATGTACATATTTTAATATTTTATTTTATTTATTTATTTACAAAAAAAAATATTTAGGAATTATTTATATTTCTTTTTGTGTTATTATCTTAATAAAGTAGTGAACTTAATATTTATTTTGTATTCATTGTATTACTTTCATAAAATCATAAATTAAGTTCAGCTAATCTGTAACACGACATTCATTGACCGTTAGGCGGTACGAAGTTCGCCCGGTCAATTGATAAATAAAAAAATGACGTACTGATTAACCTAAAGTGTAAAACTACTAATATTCTATAAAAAATAACCGAAACAAATAGTCTTGAAACTAATTAAGAAATTATGTTTTTATTTTAGCTACAATGTCTAATTACTTTTGTCAAGATACAATATTTCTTTTGAGAGTACTATGAATGGGCATTCTTCAAGCGTCATTCAAATGCTGCACGGAGGAGTTTTCCTTTTAAATTATCTGCCGTGAGTGCCGTCGTGCAAGCACGTCACGCACGGGTCAAATGCAGGAAACTTGTTAAAACGCTTTAAGTTGCACAAATATATTTTTTCCTATTTGTATTTGCTTTGGAAATAAGATTACTTATTGAATAAAATCCTCTATCTTGAAAAGTTTTTTTTGGTACAAAAATATTATTTATTCTGTAGTAAACACAGTCGTAATATACAGGGTAATTTTTAATTTACCGGTACTCTTTAAGGGGGTGAATCAGTACGAGCTAGTAAGCAACTTTTAATAAACATTTGTGAAAATAACAAAAAAACAAAATTTACTTTTTTATTTTAATAGTATTAAAGCTCTGAGTATGATACGCTATCTAGCGGTAAGTAAAATGTCGCAAATATTGTTTAGTATCCAAATTCTACCCATCGGTTAATGACGCAGAGCGCTCAAACGCTTGTCAAACAGTCAAGTATTTAAAATTTTCTAACGAAATGAAATTGAAAAAATAAATTGAGATTTTGTTTTTTAATCCTCCGTTTTTTTAAATCAAAAGTTGCTTATTTGCTCGTACTCATTCACTCCCTCATAGGACGCCGGTTAATTAAAACTCAGCCTGTATAATAATAATTTGATTTTAATTTGAAGCAATTTCATGTGAAATATCATAAGTTTTAATAAGTTGTCTTATTTTCTGTCTGTCCACTTTTCCGGAAGCCAAATGGGGAATAGAGTCGACGAAAACTACGCCACCGTGTAACTGCTTGTACCACGCCAGAGAATCTGTAAAGAAATTCTAAATTTAAAATTTTGAATTTGGTTTCGGTTAAAACTCTGGATTTTGTACCATATGAGTCATGTGTCAATTACTG